>JALIZH010011926.1:0-141700 GCA_030522465.1 Rhipicephalus appendiculatus
GGGAGCAACCTGATTTGCATATGACCAGCGTGACTGCGTGCGCGCTGCAGAACCATTAGTCCCATTAGGAAAAATGTAAAGTGAATTAATGACTATGAACCACTAGTAATCACTGACATAAGCTCCACAATGAGAGTCGGAAGTTCCGGCACACGTGGGAAAGCTGCGTATGAAATGAGCAGCTATTCTGTAGGCTATGCCATTTCGTTGCCTTCGCTATTGCAAATATTAGCGGCGGCATGACGCAGGTTCTTTGCATGAATACCGCACGCCTAAATACTATCAGATTTCCCTAACCGGAGTTCGTAGATTGAAGGTGGGTAGCAACCTTCACTGCATATATTTCTTACGCCTCGTGCATTTAAAACAACGTAATGGGATGCAACTCAATAGTGTCATTGAGTTCACAGATTTGTCTACCCATAAACATTTTTTTTCTTCCTTATTAAATGATGTAAACCTATGAGAACAATTACTGAAGTGTCAGCTATACTACAAACGTCAAAGTTGACTAGCAGAAGCTTAAAGATATAAACAGAAAACAAAAAAAATTACACCATCTCCCGCTAAAGGGAACCATGTGTAGATGTGAAGCAGCGGGCGCTAACGCTTACACTGGCGGCGGCGTTGACGCTGGCGCTCATCGGAGCGTTGCGCAGGAGAGAAAACTGGGGAGGCGCAAAGCACGCAGTGATGGAGCGGTGTTTCCTACTGGAACATGCCAATCGCTGCTAATGGGCAATGAGAGACAGAAGACTCCGACTGGACACAGAGACCCGCAGTCCGCTTTTAGTTAACGCGCACGCTGCGAAAATTTTTTATTGTTCAACAACGCACAGGAGAAATCTCCCACCGGCACCAGCATGGAGGTCAAGATCCATTGCCATATATGCGGGGTGGCCAGTGAACGGTTGTGCAGCGCGAGCAGTCGGTTTTGTCAACCAAGAAACTCGCTAGCAGACGCTGCCTGCGTCGGCCTCGCGAGGCGAGAGAGGGGGGCGGGGAGCGTAGGAGAGGAGAGAGAGGGGGACGCGCATGCGCAGTGGGAGTGTGGGCGCCGCGGGCAGGGATGCCTAGAGGGGAGAGCGTAGGAGAGAGAGGGGGACGCGCATGCGCAGTGGGAGTGTGGACGCCGTGGGCAGGGATGCCTAGAGGAGAGAGGGGGAGCGTAGAAGGAGAGAGGAGGGAAGGCGCATGCGCAGTGAGGGGTGTGGTTGCCGCGGGGAGGGATGCCTAGAGGAGAGAGAGGGGGGAGAGGAGGTTTTTATTTTTATTTTTTTGAAAGGGGTTGCGCATGCGCAGTAAGGGTGGTCACGCCGCACACCACCACCGGATTAAGCTTCGCCATAAGATGCTTCACATCTTAAAGGAAAGAAATGGAAGTTTAAATACGATATGAAGTAGCAGTTGCTAACGTAGCCTACTTCTCACGTAACGTTCAGCGACACACATGAGCATTATATGAAGGTATCGCGAACTGGGGCCCATGAAAACAGTCGATGAAACGCTGATTATTCTGTGACGGACTACTACCCTTCACAAACATGGTAGCGAGAGCGGACTTGGACCCCACCGTCGGCGCCAACGCCAGCAAGTGCGCAGCACGCGTGTCTGGCTCGTCGGCGTGCTGGGCAGCGGGAAGCTGCCTACCAGTTTAGTTCACGTCAAGGGACGAACATCACGTAGCTAGATTTGATCACGGGTCCCTGCAATGAGAGCGTGAAAAAACTTTAGCGTTTCGTTGGTCTGTCTCTGACCTGCAACTCTGCACAAGCGTCAAGTGAGTGACATGAGCTCCTGATTGGACGACTTACAGATAGTGAGTAAGCACGACTTGCAATTTCATCGCTGAACCAAGATATGGCAACACTGGCCGTATTCAGCCATCATTATGCGATACTTGCCAGTATTACTCTAAATTTAGCCAACAATTTACGGTATTAACCAAAGGAAATTACAGCTGGTATGATAAATAAGTCATCATACAAACAATTACCGGAATCTGGTGGTCGCCGCTGCGCATGGGAATCGAACCCGCCACCGAACGCTTAGCCACACGACGGCCTTGGAGACGTGCAGCATCTACTGGCGAGGAGCCCGTTCGTTGAGCGATTCATATTCACCAATACGGCCACTTCGAAAAAATTAAACAAGGTGGCATTAGACGTAGCAAAATAGGAAAGGTATAGTACGACATTGTATTAATCGATAAATATTAACTTCCGTAATCGGGATGTTCTAGCTCGTATAAAATATCATTTACTGCGAAGTAGACCGTAGTGGTTCACGTCCCTTCACTCTATATTGAGGCTTTCCTTCAAACGGCCGTCTCCTGAGAACGCCACAAAGATGCAATGTTTTTTTTTTTTTTTCATATGAAATGGCTCGCATATAAAGGGTCTCTTCACGCTGCAATGAGGTCTTCGTTCAAGCGGTACATTAATCATAACATTACGCAGGCATCGGTGTCCACTCGAAGCATTAATCAGGGGTCACGCATGATTGAGGTCGCCGGAGCTCCAGCTGTGATGTGTCCAGCGAAGCGTATTAAGTGCGCCACGCCATTTGAATGGCGTCCACTGCAAACACGCGAGGAAAAACCCCCCGGCGCGTACGCGACAGCGATGCAGCAGGCCAGCATTAATTTGTTAGACCTGTATTGTCCAATGTGGCGTATCTGGCTGAGGAGACATCAGGGACGTCCACACATTTATGGCATATTCTATGTGATCATATCCATCAATCATATTTCCCGCTTATCATTCTGAGTGGAAAGGCCGAAGTGTGAGGGCGAGATTTGTCCGGCTGGATAAATGGGACGAGGAGCCATGGGCACAAGTATATAAAGAAGACAATTTGAGGGAATAAATAAAAATATGTAGGTCTACATAGACTACGCAGGTGCACTCCAAATCCTGCCTTCACTTGTCTTGATGCTGGGCACCATTTGCATTTATTTTTGTCCCTATACTGCGAACGGACAACCAATGTTGTGGAAGGGGTTATGTGAATTTATTTCCTCTCCGATAAAGCGTGATAACACCATACAGAAGTTAAGCCGGAGGATCAAAAGCGTGCATTTTTCTAAACATAGACAACTAAGTCGATTCTGAATCACTTGAATTAGACAAATGAGTCAGTAGCGCACATTCTTCCAATTAACTGCCCTAATGACACTTCCTTACTCATCATTAGTGACATCACAATAGTACCAAATTTCTAATTTAGGGTCACCATGCAGTGCAGCATGTGCAACTTTCCTTATCGCGAAAGGAAATCCGGAAGGGGCCATTTTAACTTACGGCTTATAAATACACAGTGAGTTCGGCATTTATTCTTCTCTTAGGCCAAGCACCCATCTGTGAACATTTGGCATAGGCATTCCTTGTTTTCTTCATTTTGTTAGTTTTATGCGGCAAGAGTAATGAAGTAAATACACTTGTCTTGTATGACAACCCGCATATGTAGCCCACGTAGACCGTATGCTGCCATCGCTATTCGGCATCCTATATGCCATAACTTCGCATGACGAAAAGACTCCGTTACTCCGTCCAATGGAGTGTGCAGAAATATGCATGAGCGACCTCCATACGCCAACATTTCTGTATTTCATGAATAATGATGGCTTACTCGGCGACTTCTCGTCTTCTTTCGTTCGGGTGCATTCGATGTGGAGCGCCGTGCACGCACCATCTGGCCGCCGAAAAGCGACAGCAGGTCAATTACCGGCCGATCGAAGATTATAGCCTGTCGAAAAACCTTCCTGATTGACAATGCCTTCTTTACGGGTGCGTACTTGTATTATAAGGAATGGATCTTGATAACATTATTATTTTAAAGAAAGGAGTATCTGAAAATTTAGCGGAACCTTGCTTGTTGGGAAAATAACAATATACTCGCAGCTCCCGTACTCCATTTGGGCATTAAAAACGTTTTTCAGGAGCATCTGTCCTCTTTCGAACCCCTATTACACCATTCCTGTGCAGACGATTGATTGATTGATTCATCGATTGATTGATTCATCGATTGATTGATTGATTGATTGATTGATTGATTGATTGATTGATTGATTGATTGATTGATTGATTGATTGATTGATTGATTGATTGATTGATTGACAAAGTGGTTTTAAGCACTTGGTTAACACCCCAGCGTACAATATTCAACTCTTTATCTCTGTAATTGTTTGGATGCTAGACTGTTCATGCCGATCCTCAGAGCACTTACACCAACGCAAGGGCCGTGGATCCTGTGCTGAGCGTCTATGAACGCACAAGAATTACAGTTGTAGATGACTTACACGAGTCACGTCATAATCATAGTGAAACGTAAAATGCTGGGGTTTCACGTGCCAAGAGTGAGTTGCAATTACGAAGTATGCCATAATGGAAGTCTCTGGATTTGTTTGGATCACTCGGTGTTCATTATGAAAATACAGTCGAGGGCAAATGAGAGGCAACAGCAAATTTACCTTTGAAGTGTCAAAGCGGCTAAACGCAGTAGTCAAACGCAAAAGTGTTCATAATACTAATTGCTCTAGTCTAAAGGCATCTCTTCCAATGAATACGCCACATGCACATCGGTACAGGACAAATGCTCACTGATTAAACGAATGCAGCGTTCTTTCATATTGCTCGCAACTGCACAGGGGGTGGGTGGGTCAAAAGTTCCCAGGCCACGCTGCCACAGAAATACATGGGATAGTGACCTGGAAACTTTTGACCAGCCCTGTGCATGGCCGTTATAGCGGTCATGTGCAGTTATCTATGAAGTGGCGTCCTATCCCGTGTGCAGCCGCCCATTTTTTAAGCCTGAACGCGCGAGCGTCGACCGCCCAGTGGATAAGCGGCGTTTAACTGAGCACAGCGGCGAAATGAACGAGAATACGTGCATGTCTGCGATGAACAGTCTTGTGCAGCTGTCTTCTGCTAGGCTGTTCCGGGAACCGGACACCAGGACGCCCGGAGCAGCCGCTTACAGACTCGGCGGTCGATGCTCGCGTGTACAGGTTAAAAAAATGGGCGGGTGTACAGCGGATACAACATGAACATAAATGTGTGCTAGGGAGCGTTCTTGTTTAGGATGAGGTCTCGACAGTCAAATGGTAATTGCCATTTTTGTTCATTTTCTTTACTTCTGTTTCAGTTTTATTTCTCTGCGTGGTTATATATTTTAGGGTAACCGTTCTTTCTCTTTTCGCTGCGCAACACAGAGAAATAGAGTAGCCAAGGTGTTTACATACGTCAATCTCTCCGAACCAAATTATTACAGAACAGAGCAACAAGACGAAGCGCGAGCACATCTTAGTTTCTTCTCGTCATAAATTTAGTTCGTACGTATAAATTTCCTTAAGGCAGTTGGCAACAGAGCGCGAGAGGTGGCGAGATGCGCAGTCACAACTGAAAAATGACCCCACAAACATGTCGACGTGTCACGTCATTCAAAATCGTTCAGAGAGACAGGCAAGACTGCAGCGTGTCTTTCTTACTTGATGTATTGCTGCTTTCTTTTTTTTTTCTTTGCAGCACGCCTTACTAACCCCGATGCAAGGTCCCAACACCTTGTGCACGGCACGTGACCGCATGTATAAATTTCAAAACTTTTGAAAAGAGAATAACTACCCGGTTGACCGGCCCCGAACACCAATACAATCTTGGGGAAAGCCGATGAGCGCAAATATCAGCCCCAGAGAGTTTGTAGTCTCGCTCAAGAAACACGACAACGCATATTGTTGTTCTGATCTTCTGCTGACAACTTGGCACTCGTTAGACGAATCAATGAAAGAAACTTCACTTTGCAATTTTTTTTTGTAGCAGTGCTAATGACACTTGACTGATCATTCTTCTTACTGCCACACAACAGAAGCCTCCCGGCTTGATGGATCAGTGTGCGTGCGATCCTTGTCAAAAATTTGAAAGCGTGCCTCTTGCAAAGGCCTTCCGGTGCCCACGCTGCATTTAAAAGTTTCCAACAGCGTCCATCTTTGGCGCTCTGTTTTAGATGTGAAGCATCTTATGGCGAAGCTTAACCCGGTGGTGGTGGTGGTGGTGTGCCGCGTGCCCACCCTTACTGCGCATGCGCAAACCCTTTAAACAAAATAAAAATAAAAAACGTCCTCTCCCCCTCTCTCTCCTCTAGGCATCCCTCCCCGCGGCAACCACACCCTCACTGCGCATGCGCCTCCCCTCCTCTCTCCCCTCTTACACTCCCCCCCTCTCTCCTCTAGGCATCCCTGCCCGCGGCGTCTACACTCCCACTGCGCATGCGCGTCCCCTTTCTCTCTCCTCTCCTACGCTCCCACCTCTCTCCTCTACGCATCCCTGCCCACGGCGTTCACACTCCCACTGTGCATGCGTGTCACCCCCCTCTCTCTCCTCTCCTACGCTCCCCCCTCTCTCGCCTCGCGACGCCGACGCAGCAGCGTCTGCTAGCGAGTTTCTTGGTTGAAAAACCGGCAGATCACACGCACCGTGGGAATCGATGTGATGCGAAGCAGCCAGCAAGGAGCAATCATGCTGTACATAATATGCATGTCATTATTTACATGATAGCACCTGTCATTTGTGTTCGTCAAACAGTCACGTCGCGCAATACAAATTCTGGTGTATATCAATCTAGCGAACTGGACGCAAGCGCACCACGAGCGTGACATGTAAGTAGCATCGTAGATGACATGCATGCCAAGATTTACATGTTACCACCTGCCACTTATGTTCGCTTAATTTTTTTACCTCGAATCACAGCGAGACGCGAGACCAATCTGCCTCCATTTCGCATGCGTTCGTATTCTCGCGCTCTGCGCATCGTGCAGACGCCATCCGCGTTCCAGCGTTTAAATTGACGGAAAATTTGTCAATTCCAAAGTGTGTTCCTCGAACGCCTGTGCCCACTGAGACGGGGTCGGTCAGAATGAAACGTGATGCGCGCGTCTCCCTCCTTGCATGATTAGAGACGCTGGGCAATGCGACGTTACGCAAGCAAAGCGCGAGCGCTGTAGAGTCCAACTCGACCGGCGTCCGTTTGCGCGCCCCGGCGCCCACCTGGCACTGTGCCAGGGCACGGCTGGAGGCACGGACGGACGGACGGGCGGACGCGAGCATGATACATTAAAGGCTTTCAACTTAAAATTTGGTGTATATCAGGCTGGCGAAACGGCCACAAGAGTGTCATGAGCGTGGCATGCAAGTCATGTTGCACATGACATGTCATGATTTGCATATTACCACTTGTCATTTATCCTTGTCATACAATCACGTCGCTGAATACCATATTTGGTGTATATCAAGCTAGCGAAACGGCCACGGGAGTACCATGAGTGTGGCATGCAAGTCATGTTGCGCATGACATGTCATGGTTTCCATATTAAAACGTCATTTATGCCCGTCATACAGTCACGTCCCTAAATACGAAGTTTGTTGCATATCAAGCTAGCGAAACGGCCACGAGAGTGTCATGAGCGTGCCATGCAAGTCATGTTGCACATGACATGTCACGATTTTCGTATTACCACTTGGCAATTATGTTCGCCATACAGTCACGTCAGTCAATGCCAAATTTGGTGTATATCAAGCTAGCGAAACGGCCGTCAGGGCGCCATGAGCGTGGCATGTAAATCATGTTGTATATGACATGCTGGTCATGATTTTCATATTACCACCTGTCATTTATGCTAGTCATACAGTCACGTACCTCAATACCAAACATGGTGTATATCAAGCTAGCGAAACGGCCACGAGAGTGTCATGAGCGTGGCATGCAAGTCATGTTGCACATTACATGTCATGATTTCCATATTACCACTTAGCATTTATGTTCGTCATACAGTCACGTCACGCAATAACAAATTTGGTGTATATCAAGCTAGCGAAACGGCCGTCAGCGCGCCATGAGCGTGGCATGTAAATCATGTTGTACATGACATGCACGTCATTATTTGCATATTACCACCTGTCATTTATGTTCGTCATACAGTCACGTCGCTCAATCCCAAATTTGGTGTATATCAAGCTAACGAAACGGCCGCGAGCGCGCCATGAGCGTGGCATGTAAATCATACTTTTCATGAGAAGTTATTTATGATTTTCATGATATGAAAAGCTATTTATGTTCGTCATACAGTCATGTTATGCCATACTAAATTTGGTATAAATCCCATTAACGATACGGCCAGGAGAGCACAAAGTCGTAGGCGGCTAGATAGATAGATAGATAGATAGATAGATAGATAGATAGATAGATAGATAGATAGATAGATAGATAGATAGATAGATAGATAGATAGATAGATAGATAGATAGATACGCTCAAAGTCGCGGAAGTTCACTAAGAAATGCTTCGCATTTAAAAACCGACTGCTCGCGCTGCACAACCGTTCACTGGCCACCCCGTATATATGGCAATGGATCTTGACCTCCAAGGTGGTGCCGGTGGGAGATTTCTCCTGTGCGTTTTTGAACAATAAAAATTCGCAGCGTGCGCGATAACTAAAAGCGGAGTGCGGGTCTCGTTGTCCAGTCGGAGTCTTCTGTCTCTCATTGCTCATTAGCAGCGATTGGCATGTTCCAGTAGGAAACACTGCTCCATCACTGCCTGATTTGCGCCTCCCCAGTTTTCTCTCCTCCGCAACGCTGCGATGAGCGCCAGCGTCAACGCCGCCGCCAGTGTAAGCGTTAGCGCCCGCTGCTTCACATCTACACATGGTTCCCTTTAGCAGGAGATGGTCTAATTTTTTTCTCCCCAAATGTTTCTGGCACGCCGTGCATTTGGATCCATTTTGGCTATGGTCTACTACATTCTGACTTCGTGCTGGACACTATAGATTAAAAAAAAATGCTCTCTTTCACACTTTTGACAACATCCTTATTTGGTGAACTCAGGATAAATGAACCATGTTTGCCGTATTTAAACTGCAATATCTGCGTCAGATATAAATTGAAGAAACTATGTCGCACATAAGGGTGGAAGATCGACGCTGGAGTCATGCGATAGGAATCAGTGTTTCGATAGCGCTACTTCTTGTCGTCAGACTTCGATGATATCGATTATCGTTGTTGAAGTGCTGGTTTCAAATAAGAGTCTTTCGCGTTCGCTGTCCTTCCATATCCCAAATTTTCAACCTTCGTATCATTCGTTTTTTTTTTTTGTCATAGAGCGAGAGAGAAGGTGTACAAGGAGGTGAGTAATAAGACGGGATCTTCAGTTCACTTGCCTGTACTCTGGAAAAGGAAAAGTAACATCAAAGAGTCTATGAAGTCGCCACAATTTCATTATGACTATTGAAGTGTACTAAAGTAATACAGAAAAACACTGCCAATACGTATTCACAATGTACCATTCAGCGTTTCGTGAAGATTTTATGACTGGGTTTCATAAAAAGAAACTTCGAAATAACGTTCGCTGCTAAATATTCATTTCATAGTAATTGTAGCTAACAAGGAGTCACGGCACAGTGCCATGGCATCGCCCGCAATCCTTGTCAACGCAACCAGACTTTCTTTTTTCACACAGTGCCCTCTTTTGCCAACCACATACGGCATTAGGGGAGCCATTCGAATTCATGCAAATGTCAACCGCGTGTCCTTCCACATGAAGACAGCATATCCGAGCCGCAGAACCACCAGGCAGACATTTTTGTTCTGTGCATGTAGCATATATCTGCATCTCGATAACACCGAGTGGTAGCTATGCATGTTGGGAAGAAAAATCGAACCCCACGGTATCAAACTTCCGGAGGTCGTTTTGCATATTGTGACACGCACAAAGCGTGCGCACGTGCCGGCGTACGCTGAAATGCCCGTAGAGGGCGCTCGTGTCTTTTTTGACGTCGGCGTACGTCATCCACTCCGCGTTCGCTGAACTCTCGACCGCACTCCGTATCACCCCCCCGTCCCCGCTATGACCTCCTTTTATTTCGAGTCCCACAGTTTGTCCCTTGAGAAGAGTGATGGCGCATCTGTCCCATGCGCAAAGCTGCTCTTTTCTTCTCAAGGCGAAAAAGGCATTTTTTATTTACGCCACATGGGTACATACACTGGGCTACAGGATGGTTCACAGTCAGTTTTTTACATGTCCACAGGTTCCACACAATATTACAAAACAGGTACTGCGCTTTACATATTCATATAAAATGCAGTGGCACACAACAAAGAGAATCACGTTGTGCGTAGGCCTTGTATCGGGCCGCACTTCAGTTGAACTCTACTGTTAATGACTTACACAAAAGCACAAGACCACTTTTTTAGGAACTCTTCTCCTAGCGAAAATAACTCCGTTTCCAAGTGGTCCATTACGATATTGTAGGTTCGCGACAGAATTGGCCACTGATTCCTGCGGGCCTTAGCTTGGTTTACTGCTAGCCCTCTATTCTCCCACAAAGCAAAAAGCCCAGCAGTCAGCACCAGGCGAACCTCGTTAAGAGCTGCATATTTCGGTGGCAGCGTTGCACGCCGAAAAATTTGGCGCTGCTGAGTGTACATAAATGCGGCCCTCGAAGGTTAGCCATTGGCATGCGTATTTGTAGGCGCTGTTTCCGATAATCGATGTTCTCTCGATAGTCGCCTTGTGGGCGATCAGCCGCTTGTGACGTCCTCGTCTGATCATTTTATTCAAGGGACTCGTGCTTTCAAGTTGCCACAGTTCATTGTTGCTTGGATATAAACGCGTGACCGTCTCCGCTGCCTGTTTGCGAATTGAAGTCGCGCTGCTAAGCATACGTGGATGAAGGTCCGATCGCCGGCATGGAGGAAAGAACAGAAAGAAAACAGGAGAATGAAAGAAAGGAAGAAAGAAAGAAAGAAGGAAATAAAGAAACAAAGAAAGAAAGAAAGAAAGAGAAAGAAAGAAAGGAAGAAAGGAAGAAAGAAAGAAAGAAGGAAATAAAGAAACAAAGAAAGAAAGAAAGAAAGAGAAAGAAAGAAAGGAAGAAAGAAAGAAAGAAAGAAAGAAGGAAATAAAGAAACAAAGAAAGAAAGAAAGAGAAAGAAAGAAAGGAAGAAAGAAGGAAATAAAGAAACAAAGAAAGAAAGAAAGAAAGAGGAAAGAATGAAAGAAAGAAAGAGAAAAGAATGAAAAAGAAAAGAATCAAAGAAAGAGAGAAAGAAAGAAAGAAAGAAGGAGGGAAAGAAAGAGAGAAAGAAAGAATGAAAGAAACAAAGAAAGGAAGAAAGAAAAAAGAAAGGAAGAGAAAAGAATGAAAGAAAGAAAGAAAGAGAAAAGAATGAAATAGAGAAAGAGAGAAAGAAAGAGAAAAGAATGAAATAGAGAAAGAGAGAAAGAAAGAAAGAAGGAAGGAAAGAAAGAAAGAGAAAAAGAAAGAAAGAGAAAGAAGAAGAAAGAAAAAAAACAGAGAAAATGAAAGAAAGAAAGAGAGAAAGAAAGAAGGAAGGAAAGAAAGAAAGAGAAAAAGAAAGAAAGAGAAAGAAGAAGAAAGAAAAAAACAGAGAAAATGAAAGAAAGAAAGAAAGAAAGAAAGAAAGAAAGAAAGAAAGAAAGAAAGAAAGAAAGAAAGAAAGAAAGAAAGAAAGAAAGAAAGAAAGAAAGAGAAAGAAAACTAGTGAGTCAGGAACGCACACACAAACCTTCGCTTCCTCCATTTTCCCGATAGGGCAAGGGCTCCTCTTTTTTTTTTTTTTCTTCTCTCGTCAATGTTTCTCCCACTGTATGCAGCGATGTCAACGCCACCGCCATGGAATACCGCGAGGGAGTCGTACACGTGCTGAAATGGTCCGCTGTCACTCCCAGCCCATTTGCATACGTGCACGCGTCGAATGGTTCACCGTAGAGCGAAAACACTGCGCGGCGGGTTTAACAAGGGAGAGGTCAGATCGGAAAGGTTAATCTCTCGTCTCGCTTAAGACTGTACCTCGCTTCTTTTTGTGTGTGTGCGTGTGTGCCTGGTTGTACACAGAGTTTGCATTCTGTAACGATTTACTTCAATATACACACTTCCCATGCTATGTCATCAATTGCTCACCGTCCGGTTGTCCCGGTCGTTGTCTACTGGTTTGGCTTCTCAGTGCTACGAAAAAAAAAACATTTCAAAATATGGGTACACGACATTGAACGAAATGCCGCAAAAAATTTATTGTTTTCGTAAAATGAAGTTCACTCTTTATGAGTACAAGGGCAGGGGCTTTGATTTTTGAGAGTGCACAAACGTGAGGAAGAGAGAGAGAGAGTCACTCGGGGCACTGACGAAACCAATTTCGTTTTCGGCATGCGGCACTCGCATAGAGGAGTGTATCGCTCAAGCTCTGCTTGCTTTCTAGGAAAGTGCACGACTAGGGGGCGATAAAACGCGTGCCCCCGGGTGTATTCACCCTGTTCATCGACAGACTGGTTCTCTCATTCTTTATCGTGCAGTCGCTAGGCTCGATATACTTCTTGATCATTCCTTTAAATCTTACTGTTTTCTTTTGACGTACACGAAAAACTTTTTTTTTTCAGGTTTTATTCTCATTCCATTATTTGCTGAGTTTGATTTCGTTTTCTTGAAACTGTCACACGGCAATGTTCTTCAAAATGGTCGTTTCAGCAGTAACTACTGACTTTGATCAAAAGAGCGCGTGAGTGAGCATTGGCGCTCGCCCTGTTTCGAGAGGCATCAGTAGATGACTCGCATACCCTTGTACCTGCTGTACTGTCACCACTTACTTCGCGTTCAGACGACAGACAGTACGAAAACCGCTTCGCTTCCTGTAGCGGCCGTGTTCCCTTACACTAGCTTTTTGTAGAGTTACGCGAGATCGGATCCAAAAGAGCTAGCTGATAGCCTTACTTCGTATAAACACTCCAATTGGTTGCTATCAAACTCATCGCTTCACTCTGTCAGGGAAACAAATTTTTTTTATTGTTTGTTGACTTTTTTACGGCCTATGTTTCCGAAGAAGTGGATGTGTGACTTCAGTATTAAAATGACTTTAAAGTATAAATCAAACTACATTCTGTCAACGTGCTGGTGAACTGCTTAGCATAAACACCCGTGTGCTTTTCTTTTTTTTTTTTTCAGGCAAATTCAAGCTCCTCCCCGGAAACTAAGTTTGAGGTTTAAGTAACGAGGCACAAGCTATTTTTGTTTCCAATGCAGTAGCACTCCTACCTGAATGTGACGTGCAGTTTAATGCACGCGTAAAAAAAAAAAAGAAAAAAAAAAGGAACAACACATTGTTGCCTCGCGAACGCGTATTTCATCGCGCGTGCTCACCCACCGCATTTTGCCTAACCCCAGGGTTGCTACCTTAAAATCCCAAGCCAATCCCCTTTCGCACCGTGCTTTATTAAGCGGGGACACCTCTCGTCTGTTTCTCATGTAGACGCAAAGTGAAATTGCGAATAAGATTAGAAAAGAGGATCGACAAAAATGCCACTCATGTCGGGATGTCGCTCGTGTATCGTTCTTGGAGATTGCAAAGCCAATGAACTGGAAACAATCTTCTAAACAAGGGTCGCCCTCTGCTTCTGATCCAGCGCTACAAGCAATCGTCTCTCGCCGTAGCGCGTGCTTGAATGGAGCCCCAATGTATTTAAATTAGCCTGGGGAGCAAATATTCACGTATAAGTTCTTCGCGACGCGAGTCAACCTCGTATGCGGCGGGCAACAACTCGCCCCTTCCGGCACTCGCCTTTCCGCATCGTCGCCCCAAAACTCGTTTCGCCGTTATCTTTGTACTGCTCTGATCAGCGCACAACATCGCGACCGCTCTGCACGAAAAATCTAAATGCACCGCTTTCAGAGTAAAGCAACAAGGCGTTGTCTGCGATAACCATCTTCTGCATATTGCTGAGAGAACGAAGACTGAAATAAAGTGTCATCTGTCGGGGACTGGTCATGACGAAGATGAACGGAAGCAGATGGTCGGTGGTTCCTCTCGAATATTTATGTTCTAAGTTCTGCTGCAATAGCGAACATGTTCCTATGTGTTCTCAACATTTGCATAT
This sequence comes from Rhipicephalus appendiculatus, assembly GCA_030522465.1. Classification (NCBI taxonomy): domain Eukaryota; kingdom Metazoa; phylum Arthropoda; class Arachnida; order Ixodida; family Ixodidae; genus Rhipicephalus; species Rhipicephalus appendiculatus. The sequence goes on from JALIZH010011926.1 coordinate 13,935, forward strand.
GAGGCAATTGCATGCAACTGCGCGATCTTAGGAGCATGGGGTTGACCCAGCGCTACAAGCACTCATTTCTCCCCGCTGTGGAAGTTAGCGAGACCTCTTGCAGTAGATGCGTTCGCAACAAGAAATAGTTCAATGAATTTACCACTCCTAATGTGATTTGTTTTTCGTTTTCATGATGAGTAATAACTGACAATGCTTTATGCCTTAGAAATAAACAAGCCCCTTATTGATACTGTTGCCAAATGGTTGTTCAAGATTGCTTTGCGTCTGCTTGTTCTTGTGTCGTGGCTTCCGCGATTAGCTCCGGCCGTGATGAGCCGGAGGTAATCGCAGAGGCTAAGCACGAGACGAGCGGACTTGCACACTTTGCTGATCGAACTTCTTGCATAGGTTCCACAGAGCTGCATCTGATGTATGAAATGAAGTACAGGGTGCTACGAGTGAGGTGAACAACAAAGAAGGACGTGAAATAATCATTGCCTAATGAATTGAACGAGGCAGCCTCCCTCAAAATAAAAAAGAAAGCGTTTTCAAGGAACAAGAGAGGCATAAGTAACACGCTTCGACCGTGGACAGATGAAACCGTTGAGACACTTTGACGTTTCTTGAAATGTGACTTTACAAAGTAATCGCATCACACCAGTCCAATGTGAGCATGGTTTAATGTAGAATGTACAAAAGGGCTCCGTAGTGTTCGTCGTTGTCTCCGTCTCTGTTGTCTTCGCGCTCTTGGTTATGGCGAATAACAGTTTGAACCTAACTTAATATGAAAAGCCGGCCGTGATTTAACGATAAAATATTAAGCACGGCCGAACAGCGGCAACAATGCCGCCCTCGTATTCACGGGGCGTCGCTCCACATGTGTCAATTTGGCTGCACATTTTTTTTTTTTCGTTTTCAAACAGTTCTCCAGGACAAAAGTGGCATTTTTGGTACTTCGGCGTGATTCCTTACAAGTACAGCTCAACGTACTCTTCGCTTGAATATCCCTTTAGAAGGCATTCGAGAATTGGACGTACGCATACGGTGGCTTCGGGGTTGAAGCAAGCGATGTCGGCGAAACGGTACGGTGCACTCTTCCATTTCGCCTACCGTGTAAGACAAATAGGGACACATGTCGCCTTGTTTGCAAGGCGCTATCTACCCAATAGAGTACAGCAACGGCGCAGGCGCACCGGTCCGTACACGGCAGCGGATATCCATCGAGAGCCCGACGAAACTTCCGAAACGACAAAGGTCTTATCTGCAGTTGTTATCGCCACTAGTGCTTTGCGGCACGTCCGAAATGTTCTTGCCGCGCTTAGAAAGTATGCCAGTGGTGTACGCACGAAAACTGCTGCGTCACGAGCGCCCTACAGCTATGGTCACACGCGCCGAGCCAGACACGTCACCTTTTGTTCGTCGAACTCGGTCTTCTCGCGAAGCGCCGGTTTCCATAGCAACGTGATATCAAATCTTCCCTCTCTTGATGCTTTGTCGCTCCTCCGACACAAAGAGTTTCCTATAAATACACTAGAGGGAACTCTGGCGCTAGTGTCTATGGGGGGCTGCAACACACGGCGCTTCAGCCAGCATAGGAATCATGGGTAGTACACAAATTTGCCTAGTCTTGCCTAGTCTTCGTTCTTTTGGCTCCGTGTGGCCTGAATCCGCTTTGCAGCAATACGCAGTTCAGCAAAGGTTTAGCAGTTACGCTTCACCACCTTGACCTCTTTAGGCTCACGAATTCAAAGCGGGTCACGAAGTTTACAACGGTCCATTCTTTTATCCGAAACACAACGAAAACGCAACAATTAACAAAGCCACAAGTGCGTTCGAAGACGGAAGCACGAAAACTAGGCAAATTTGTGTACCACCCATCATTCCCGTGGTGGCTGAACGATCGCAGTGACAGAGTCCCCTATAGTCATATTTTAGGGAACTCTATGCTCCGACAGACAGGCACCATGGTCAAATGATATCGGTCTTGAAACTTGGAACGAAAAGCGGTCGAAAACCTATTTCCACAGACATCACCGCCCGCCGTACGACTGAAGCGCGACTAGGTGAGGATGAGACAAATAACGAAAACCAAAAACTCAATTGAAATTTTTTTCGAATACTCGTAAATTTATATATACCAAGGTAAACTAGACATTTACTTTACGGTTTATCTGACACCTGGCTAGATAGTTGATTACCTCATGTTTTGGTTGAGCTCAATAAATGGGGGGGCGTATGCAGGCAGTCTGCTATGTGGGCTTCTCCGAGTGGCAAACAAGACTCTAACAAGACGGTGTCTGCGACGCTGTCTGTAGCTACGAGAGGACGCTGTCCTCTCGCTGCAATTGACGTGTCCCTAAGGGAAACATCGGTGCTTCTCACCACCCCAGGTTACACTTAGGTGTAGCTGTTTTACGTACACTGCCCTACAAATATGCCATAGCAGGTGTCGAAAAAAAAAGTAGAAAGCGAGAGAACGAGTACAGACTAAAGAGTAGGCCCGTAGCCGGGCAAGGGGGGGGGGGGGTTGCTCTAGGTGCCCAGCACCCACGGAAATTCGGAGAGAGGGGACGTTTTACCGAGGACAAAAAATAAAAATAGGAGTTTTTCAAGGCCTTTCACAAGTGCCCCCCCCCCCCCCCCTACGAAAAAAATTCCTGGCTACGGGCCTGGTACAAAGAGACAAAGAGATACAAAGCAACATACGCAAAAAAAGAGAAAGAAAAGGAGACAACAAGCATAGCCCTATATAATATAGTATAGTAAGGGGAGGGCAAATTAAGTGATGGGGAGGAGGAGGGAAAGGAGGGGGTGAGAGTGTAAAGTGTAGCACAGTCTATACAGCATGCATGGCAAGGGGTGGGCAGGGGATTTGAGCACGAGGAGAAACAAGAACGGGAGGGCAATGCCACCAGCTCCACGCTTCCTTAAGGCCAAACCACGGTGCGGCCGCACGCCCGCCTCCGCTCCGTTTTTCTGTTCCGTTCCGCCTTTCGTGCGGTTTGGAGACGGAGCCAATGCACGGTGGCGCCGCACGGACCGGAATGCATGCGCACGCTGATTGGCCGACGCGATGTTCGCGAAGTGCTGGCAACCGTTCGGCGTAGCAGAGGTGTTGGTTGTCGGCGGCTATCACCAGCAGACGACCCAAACGCATACTTTTGCCCATGTGGGTTCAATTACCCGTATTGTGGCGTAAACGAAGCATTTGCACAGTTACGTTCTGTTGTACAGCGGTACGAGTTGCATGGTCGCGCTCACGGACGCCCGGAACGCTGCTGAGGGGGGCTTTAACCTGCGCGATTGTTGATATTCAGCTATGCTGCCGCATCTAGTGGCATGCAATCAGCCCATCTGCGCTATTTTACGCCCGGCGTGACATCGCAATGCTTGAAAGTGCGTGCGCTTCAACTTGCAAGAACACGGCGTTCCGCACACGTCTTGAACTCGATGATTCAGGTAGGGAGCCTGGAGCGGCAACAGCGCGGCACGCTGACGACGATCAGGGCATCAATCGTGAGGTACAGACGTGTAGGTCGAGACATACAGACACAGAACTTTATTAGGCCCCTGAGAAACACTACTGTTTTAGAGCAACGTCGCGGGCGCCCCCCGCGTGCTTTTCATGTCATCGAAGTGCGCAGTGGCGGTACCAGCGATGGTGGCATAAACCAGGGGTCGGCAACCTGCGGCCCGCGGGCGGTATAATGCGGCCCCCCCGCACGACGTCCGAACTTTGCCCCGTCCCCTTGTCATCTTTTATCTGAAGGCCAACACTGCACCTTTGATAATTCTAAGCTTTGTTTGTAAATTGCAACTTTGTGACGTTTGTGCTGCAAATAAACATCATTTCTATATTCCATTTCCAGTTTTTTTTTTACATTTTTCTCAATTCGCCTAATTGTTTCCCTTGACGTGCCCCCCCCAACCCCCCACCCTGCCCTGTCGGCTTCAAGAAATTCGGCCCTCCGCCTCAACCCCTGCCATAAACTAATGGCGGACCCCTGCCACGGTTGGCACCGTCACAAAATGCAATGAAAACAAACACTCACATGCGCAAATTGTGTTCTCTTTCCAGCTGTGTTCTGTTCTTACTCTGCCCAGAAAAAATACATGAATACAGGAGATATTTTTTCTTGTTTACAGCTATCACATATTGAGGACGACATTAAAAGAAATACAGTCGTGATGTTTAGGTCTCACAACTAAGGGAGAAGAACCCGTAGAGCCGGTAGAGCCCAATAACTGAGGGGAGAATAGCTAGGGTGTAGATTAAGCTCTCCATGTAATCCATGCCCAGCCCCGCCAGAATCATTAAGATGTGGCAAAACCTTTGTGATTATTCTATCATGGCTTCCACCAGGTATCTGATCGAATGCTGGCGAGCAAGACAGCTGCCTACATCAGTGGTAACTGCGCAGGTGGTAACAATCCCAAAGTTAAGCAGAGAGGTTCAGCTACATAATTACGGGCTCATTTCATTAACCTCGTGCGCAGGCAAGTTTATTTATCATGTAATGTTCACATGATCAGGTACATTCAAATCACATCAATGTTATTTTATTGACATGCTAAAATGGTCATATGAAGGTAAAAGCTATATACGTAGCTTGACAGGACACTGATGGCAGAAACCTGTTCCTGCATACTATGATCACGTTCAGGCTATAACTTTCCACACACAACATAATGCTACAAATTGAACGCTAAAAAATGGACGTGTGTTTCCGTATGTTGGATACCAAAGGAATCCTTAAAATGGGTCTCGTGATGACCTTTGACAACATCACACAGAAGACTACTTTAGAGAAGCTACAAAAGCTAAACATACTTACATGTATGTAATAGCACTCATGCGTATCACATAATGATAATCATAACAAGCGAAATCAGATCAGATGACATAGAACTCAAAAGCTGGTGAACACCTTGGGGATTGGTCCCATCTCCACTTGTGCCTAATGTAGCTATGTTATGTCTATTGGCAGAACTGAATAGCATCCAAGCGTTACGGCATGGCCGGCAAGCTGAAGACATCATGCTGTTGGTAACAGGTGACAGCAATGGTCAGATAGAAGAAACTGTAATACACCATACATAAGGCTGAACTGTATACCGAAGAAATGAGGCTTTATTGTCTAAAGGATATCCAGTCGTCATTCCGCCTTAAAGGAGGCCAACTTAATTCGTATGCCTAGTGCACGCCTTCATTATCATGTGCTGGATGCAACACCCTACCAAACTCCAAATGTCAGGGGAGATCACTACAGGAAGTGCAATATTACAACTCTCGCAGAGACGTATGGGCATACACATACCGTATTTACACGAATATAGGTCGACCCATTTTTTCAAATTTGACAATCCAATGTTGGGGGGGTCGACTTAGAATCGAAACCAAAACTAGAGCATTTTTTTTTTGCCGAGCGATTTTTGGGGGGGGTCGACCTACATTGGAGTCGACTTACATTCGTGTAATACGTACTCAATCAACTTGACATAAAAAAACTACACAGCGTGATAAAGCACAACGGCAAACATTCTTGTAATGTATGGAAACATCTTTAGATACTCCCTTTACCTAGAAAGATTCACCCCAAATGACACAAGCAAAGACAGCAATGATACGACAGTGGGGATGTAAAGAAACGTGAACAATGCAGCATCTACATTCTCTGCTGTTTCCCATTACCTTTCAAGTGGTTGTTACCTGGATGGTAATAAAAAGCACCTAGAGTCATCCATGATACAATCAAAGAGCCATTCTAGCATCATTTTTTTTGCCACCAAGGTCAGAGCGTGATTAAAACAGCGCACTGCACTGTTCACATTTCTTTCCGTCTCCTCTGTACATAGCTCTTTGCAATGTGCCCATTGTAACAGATGTTGATCCCAAAGTGGGAGGTTCAGTGTGAGCTGAAAACACCTAAGGAGACGACAAATTGCCCATTGCATTGGTTTCCACATAAGCCAAATATGTCATCAATGAAAGACGGAAATTTTGAGGGCTCTTTTTTATTTTTTTGTTCGACAGAACCTTAATGAAAACCAGCAGATAATGAAGCCAACGAAGGTATGGGGGATGTTAATTGTACTGTTTTAAGTGTATCATAGTAATTGTGATATAGATGTGAATAAAGCAAAGTGGACGAACAGACTATTTCCACCGACAGGCACCAAACCTGCAACCTTCAAATGATGTGATGCTCCACCATAGCTCAATTGGTAGAGCATCTGACGCATTATCTGAAGGTGGCAGGTTGGGTACCAGCCGGGGGGCAAGTTGTCCTTTCGTCCCTTTTACTTCATTCACATCTATCTCACAATTATACACTTAAAACAGTACAATTTAAGCCTCCTATACTTTCCTTGGCTTCATTCTCTACTCGTTTTCATTATCCTACGTAGGTGAAACTGGAAATTTTAAAAGAGGAATCCAGCAGCACCAGAATGATGTCAGGAAAGACAATGCAAGCTTGAATGCCTTGGCAGATCATCAATTGAACACTAACCACATGATCAACTGGGATTCTGCAGGAATAATCGAGACAGAGAAGCCCCTATTGACAAGGCTACTTTTAGAATCTGTACACAATCAACTGGCCACGGGGTAATGTCCCCGAGATATACATGCGCACTCTGCACCACCCAAAACATAAATAGTCACGCCCTCTTACACCCTCTTCATCGTTCCCGTAGCGACCCTGAAATGTTAATATACGTTTGTTTTTCTTTGAACAAGGCGAGTGCCTGTTTTGTTTCTTAAATACTTTTCGTTAAGGTTGTGTCAAGTATTTAATCAGTGACTCCAAACCCCCACTCTGCAACTTCACCAGGGTTGCATCTCACTGAAAAAAACAGCCAATTCTGTCTCAATGATTGGGCATCTTACCAGAAATGAGGCGGCTCATGCTAAGGCTTCAGCAATATTACGTAACGGGTGACTAAGGCGCTCTTCTGGGTCAAGAGGGAACTGCACAGTTGGGTACAGGGAGATCTATAATCATAACAAACTGGAAAAAGCCCAGTATATACCCCCGCGCATCTGACAATTACTACGCAGGAAGTGGTCACCTGGTGCCTCCTTTAAACCAATAATGCTTGAACATGGTGGCTTATTACTACTGCCACCCAGGCCATTATTTAGACAAATGTGAAGAATGTAAGAAACGCATAGACTAACCATGCATTCTATGGCTTGCCCTCAATTCACCCAAAAGGGCCACATAATGAGTATTGATGAGTAGTGGGAGTCTGTGCTGCTCAGACCAGCCTGGAAAGAGCAACTTTGGGCCATCCCACTGGCTGAAAGTGCCCTCAGGCTCATGGGCTACTAGCCACCATTAGGTGCTCACATATTCTTTTCTCTTTCTCTCTTCTATTGCTGTCTTATTTTCTTTCATATATAAAAACACATGGAGAAATTGCAGCAGAAAACAACAACCTCGTGGAAATTTCATTCTTGCAACTTTTAAGTTTTCTGAACAAAATAGAAGTTCACTATACCAGAAACACAAAATGTATCCAGCATGCATGAAGTTCTTACTGTACCTAAAAATATTCTACACAAGTGGTAAGCTTGACGCATTAAGTGAACGTAGTGCATGCATGAAGTTCCTTAGAACTTATCTAATGATTGTTGCACATAGCTGCTAGTCAGATGTTTTCAAGAATAGGGTGCTTACATAAAGGCGAATATTCATATTGATGACAACACAAATTGTTTGCAGTGAACTTAATACTTACATTTCTTGTTGCTAGTCTCAATGGTCATTCTGCTGTCCCTTCAATATACTTAACCATACTTCATACAACAATTAAACAACACATAGTACATTATCAAAGTGCACAACAAATAAGCAGTGGTGTAATATGTATGATCCTGCTGTTAGCAATGGTAACATCCAAAAATGATTGACTAATGACTAGTAGCTGTCAACAACACCCATGTGTGTATTCTCATTTGATCACTCTTGCTGAACTATATATAGCAAGCTCTACCTAAGCTACTGGCACATGCAAAGTTGTCGTATAAGTAGTATCATCAACTAGGGTAGCTCATATTGAGCTATGTTTTTATGAAATGAAAAGAGCATGCTCCAGATAACATAAATAGGTGAGTGGTACCTGCATTTCATCTGAATGCCCACTCAAATCAAGTAACTCAGCTCAACAGTAACTCAAAGAAAAAACGAGCCCTTAAAATTCCCCTACTATCATTCATTCAAAGCTGAGTACTGTGAGATAAGAGTAGGCTCATAAGATGCAAGGCAAGAAATAAGACAGAACGTTGTGCTGTGCCAGCTGTCGCACCAGATTCAGATCATAGTAATGTATACATGCAGTGAATGCATAGTCGTTGCATCTATGCATCTTGCGTGCATGTATTAGTCTTTACTTATAAAGTGCAATGTTTGCATTATCAACACAGTTCATCAGAAATCCTTGCAATCAGCAAACAGTGCGTTCATTGCTCGATTAGCACCTAGGCCAAGGTAGGCAGAATAATTGAGAAAACATTTGTTACACTTCTTCATTTTCATAACAAAACAACCTGTCCTTTCTCGAGTGACACTTTAAGACTCCTGCACGATATGTTCTGTGTGAACCTGCAAGCTGGGCCTCTTCTATAATCACCTAGTCACTACTCAACTACACAATGAAGTGAGGATACCCCCATGGGCACTGAGAGTGAGCAAAGAAGTACGTGCAGGACCTAAAATTGCTTCACCAGGAAAAATCGCTTAGGGGTAAATTTGGTCTTTTTCCCCACAACACAACTTGAATCACACATCATGTAAAATCTCTCGTCTGTTCCTGCACTGTTTAACGTACTACACACATTATAGCAGAACTGTGTCTGAATAAAATATTCCGATAATTATCACAGCCAACCAAATTATTATGTCCAACCACGCTTAATGCATACGACCAATAACAAACTGAAATCCACACATTCAAGAAGTACCACTCTAAATAGATGGTTTCTACAATTACAAATATTATTAAAATTTTTAAATTGCACTGCATTATATTCTCACATTTTCACCAAGCATAAGCTAGGATGCCGTTATGTCTTCTCTTTTTTTTGATACGTACGAATATGATGTTATATGTAGTAATACTATTTTTTTGTACAAGTATATACTAATTATTTGTATTTTGCTTATGTATTTACCTTATAAGTTATTCCCCTTTTTGTTTGTATAGTTATTTGCTTTTGCTAGTACATATGCCTTGTAATTGCTTCTAAACTGGGTGGTGCAAGACTGCTCTTGGCAGACGCTGTGTGCACTGGTAGTAGGAGTTGCTGTCTCGCTTACAGGAAGATGAGACCGTATCAGTAAGTTGGGTGTTTGCATCCAACTGTCTTCTGCGCAGGGCGGCTGCTCAGGCTTGTTGCTATTTTGTGTGGAAGTATGGGTTCATACGACATAGGATGAGGTCCACATGGATTGTTGCTCTTAGATCAGGTGGCATAAGTGTGGTTCCATTTTCACATACCTGAGGCACTGAGATAAAGATGGAGCTTACATTCCCCCCCCACCCCCCCTTGCTACACTATGTGTTAATGCCCTCAAGGGGAATTATTTGGTCCCGTTGTGCCAGCCAAACTAGCACAACTATCTGCATGTGCTTCACTGAATTAGTAGAAATAGAATATAGTGCATTTTATGAAGCCACATTACCCATGCACTATTAATTAATTTATTCCTTCATTCGTTGCCTACATTTCACCTGAGGGCATTGCAGAAAGAGGGTTTCAGCAAAAATAACCACATTTGGACTGCACAAAGTGCTTAGAATTGCAGTGTTACAAATCCAAACACATTGCTTGTGGGACATAATACATGGTCTGAACATTACCGACTTTGAAAAAGAAACACGTAGCATTCAAATGATAAGAAACACAACATACATACAGATACATTGTTGATTATGATAGTGGCTGCACACTAAACAGTGTGCAGCCACAGAGATATTCTGCCATGGCATTATCTCCAGATAATTCAATGTAAACAAAATATGAGTGACATGTAACCTGTAAGACTTCAATCAGCAGTTTTTTCTATTGATTTATAGCATGAAAGCACAGCAAATTCGAGTAAGTCATGGTCAGCTGGGTTTGTTGGTTTAACGTGGCGAACAGCAACAGAAACTATCACCTTTGTCTTTAGTTAATGATTGTAGTGTGATGAGACATGCCTCAGTGCATGAAGTTATTGACCTCCTTTAATTGCACTGCGATTTTAAAATGTGCCTCATAACAAAGAAAATACATAAAAATGCATCATATAAGCAGTTCAGGCTGCTTTCTCATTTATAACGCATTTCTTGGGAGCATAGCTCGGCATACTCACTCATGAGTACACTCAGTCACACTCATTCCAAAGGCATGAATTAGTACCAGTACATGAAGAATGAGTGAGTGTATACAAGTATGAGTGTGAGTGAGTACTCGTAAGTGTGAGTAGGTGAAGCAAATTCAATCAACTTTATTTTCATTCTGTAATATAGAAAGGACTGTGACGAAAAGCTGTTTTCAGAACAACTTGACTTCTTCACAGCTGCATACATAAAAAAAAATTATAGCAGCTTCAGATGATATGTTGGTTTGCTGGGCTCACGTTTGTCCAACAAAGACTTAATTTATACTTTACCGGCTCAGCTGCTGCATTGTTCACAATCAGAACCTAATGACAGTATAAAATTTTCATGAAACGACCATCTAGATGGGACTCCCCCTATGACTGCGATTATCTAAACACACCTTACCGTGTTCTCAGAACAAGCAAGTGTGCACCAAGTAGCCCGGCAATTTGAATGACTTATTTGGATGCTTACACACATATAGCTTTCTACCAATACATGAAGATATGTAAAACATTAAAATTAATTTCATAGTCCTCACCAAATATGTGGTCACTTGTCATCTGCTCTCACAAATGCCTGCACTAAAAACCTGCACATTTAGGCATGTGCAAGAAACGAGCAGTTATGATTCTTTAGTACGCAAACCATTTGGGTCTGAACACAAACAAAACCATACACATGAATATCGTCCGGTTCAAACTGACGTCCACGTAACAAAAATGAAGGCCGCCCAGGATTCACATTAAAAATAAAAACATTCCTATGGGTAGTGTCGAGACCTGCCAGCACACGCAAATTAAGCCAATTTGTAGATGCACCTCACCAAAAGATGTACAGTCGCGCTCAATATGAGTTGCAACAAGATGTCTCTACTCAAGATGGCACCAACACTGCAAACTGGCACCTATGTAGAAAAAAATTGGTGAATAAAACTCTCTGAATTCACGGTACTTCCTGAACCAATTTAACGTTTGTCGGTGCTATTGCTCAGGCATGGGGGTCACTTTAACCACAGCCAGCGTATTGCAACTCATATTGAGCGCGACTGTACCTGAGGAACTGCACAAGTAAATAATTCTTCGAACAGACAGTACGTGTGAGAAGCAGATAAATCCAGCTTTTATAGTCTGACAGACAGGAACAAATGACTGATTGTCTGCATGGTTAAATTAGTAACACACATTGCACGATGTACAACACATAAAACAGCACCCAGAACCACTGCAACACACTACAGGTACACGTCAAAGGACACCATCGATTGCTCGAAAGCTACGCGGGCACCACAGAGCACAAGAAAAGGCAAAATAGCTCGGACACAATAGGACATGCATGACGGTGATGAAGAGGCAATGAAACTTATAGCCACTGAGTGTATCATCACTCTAGACCTTTCCGGTTACTGAAAGTACCAACATACAGGTATGCATTTCACTGTGTACTCTGGACACAGAACACACAGAAATGGCATATGCTGAATGCATAATGAGTGTGTGTTATATGCAGATTACACCTGTATGGGATTACCTGACAAATGAACGAAGGCATGAAACACACACAATCGACAGCGCGCGACGCTCACATACACAGCACACTTCGTGGCTTTCCATTGGTGATCACTAGAGACCGGATTTTAGGCAAATGCCTATTTTGTTCCTTGCGTTCCTATCGTGCCACTTTGATATATGAGCGTGAATTAGGGGTCAAGGAGGGCTTTTATAGTGTTTTTATAGTGCCTATAAATGCATATTTTTGGGGTTTGTGCCTAAATGTCTACAAGTGCCTAACAATGCCTATTTTCAAAATTTGTGCCTATATGAACGCTATTTAGCCTCAAATTTTGCTTTCGAGTACAGTTTGAGACCGTAATTCATGGTACTGGGCAAAATTGACGTTTCGGAACTCTATGGGGTGCAACAACCTATTTCCCTAGTTCAACAAACTTCTGGAAAGCAACCGCTAGCAGCAGTAAAATGGGACGCGCCGGCCACCTTATCCCACCGCACTGACATGGCGCGAACGGTTGGAGCAGGGGGAGAGGAAAAGACGCCATTTCTGCAAGCCTAAATGGGAGCACGTCCCAGCGTGTACAGTGGAATGGGGAGAGGAAAATAAAGGTGGGAAGAGGACAGGGAAAGAAGAGGAGGGTGGCGTCCATGGCAGAGGACGTGGCGGGCGGCTTTTACAGCCGGTTTTCCAGTCCAGTGTTCCCAAGGAATTGAAGCACCTCTTTGAAGACCTGGGTGTGGTGGAGGGCAGGGAACAGGAGATGCCTGTGTGCAGCAGCAGGAAGATGGACAACGAATGCGAAACCATGGAGTACCATCAGGGGGAAAGTAGAGTGTACGTTAAAAAAATCAGATGTGCACATGGCTTCTGTTTCGTTTGTAATTTACTTCTTAAAGGGCACTTCACCAGGTCACATGAGAAATTTTAGTTAAACACTGGAAGTGTTTGCGAGCCCAATGAAGAGCTTTGTACCATAATAACTTTTTAATTGGTTCATTACGAGCCGCGAAAGCATGATGCCGGTAGGTGAGCTTGAAACCTTTGCCACTCGCAAGCGAAATTCCTTCCCTGCCCTCTTCAGTATCGGAGCAACTTGGAGCCGAAAGATCACACGACGCAGACGCGTCAACACGTCATGCGCACGCAAGGTTACGCAGCGTGCACATGACATGCCCAAGCCATGTCGTGCACACAAGCGGTGTTGTATCGTTTTGGCATTCTCTCTAGTGTACTGCCTCTTTCTGTGAGATCGATCCCTCCAGGGCCGTAACTAAGGGGGGGGTTGAGGGGGGTTCTGACACCCCCCGAAATTTTTTCATGCTTTAACTTTTCGGGTGATACTAAAGTATTTACATGCTTCCACATCGACCACCAGTTGCCGATGCTAGCCTTTCTACACATAAACACCCCCCGAAATAAATTCCTGGGTACGGCCCTGGATCCCTCTAAGCGTTTGGAGATGCTGGCATGGATCATGTAGCCTCACCACGACACAGTGCGTCGCACCGCTTGAACTGCTGTAAGGGACGAAGCACTAAAACATAATAAGCGTTGTCAGGGCTGGTGCCGGCATGACGCGAGAACGGCGAGAGCACAAGCACAAACGAAATGGAGGCAGCTAAGTCTTGCACCGAGCTCAATTTGAAGAAAAAGATAAATAAATAAAAACGCGCACACATTCCGTTTGTGGTATTGCAAATGAGTTCTGCGGAATCCCGCAAGGTGGCGGAAGGGTTATGAAAGGGAAAATTGACAACCACCCGTTTGTAGCACGAAGCCACAAGGAAATCCGTACGGATTTCTCAGAAAGAAAAGCCTCTTAGTTGCCGAAAAATTCGTCCTGGTCCGGGGTTCGAACCCGGGACCAACGCCTTTCCGGGGCGGTCGCTCTACCAATTGAGCTAACCAGGAAGCTAGCTAGGACCAGGACGAATTTTTCGGCAACTAAGAGGCTTTTCTTTCTGAGAAATCCGTACGGATTTCCTTGTGGCTTCGTGCTACAAACGGGTGGTTGTCAATTTTCCCTTTCATAACCCTTCCGCCACCTTGCGGGATTCCGCAGAACTCATTTGCAATACTTGTGTCCATGTGCTTCGAGTTGTCGATGAATTCGCCCTCGCGCTGCCAATAGCTAGCTTCCTGGTTAGCTCAATTGGTAGAGCGACCGCCCCGGAAAGGCGTTGGTCCCGGGTTCGAACCCCGGACCAGGACGAATTTTTCGGCAACTAAGAGGGTTTTCTTTCTGAGAAATCCGTACGGATTTCCTTGTGGCTTCGTGCTACAAACGGGTGGTTGTCAATTTTCCCTTTCACATTCCGTTTGTATGTTTTAATATTTCTATCAACTTTCATTCTTTCTATTCAAGCAACAGATTGCACAATTTCACATGTCACCTCGAATAATTCTCGCAGTGTCACGTACACTTGTGACGTACACAGGACCATTCCATATTGTACGTCACCTCCTCCATATTGGTGCGTGCGCCCGTGAGATTAAGGGCAAGCGGCGTTCAGGCTGACATTTCACCTCTTTCCGGGGTGCGTAGCGTGCAAATCTTGTCACACGTGATCGTTAGTGCGCAGTACATGCATTACACTTCTAGCTAGAAACGCTGAAACCTGGTAAGGGGCCCTTTATGGAGTTCAAACAAAGAGGAGAAATTGACCCTGCACGATTAGACCCTGCCAATACGAGGCTAACAGACCCTTAAGATCTGGCCTTTTAGCGGTCTGGCTATTGGATCCTGTACTGCCTTTCTCAGCCATGCCGAAAAGAAACAGACCCAGGAGCATGTTAATTCGACGGTGGACACTTAACTCACCATGCTGGACAACAAAAGGAGAGTCCGTGTTCTGCAAACCGTGCGGGAAGGACAATTGCATGGTTATGTTAAACTATTAACGCCTTTGTGCCATCATAAACTATAACATTTGTTTGCTTTCCTGTCGTAAACACAGGTCGCGCACGTCTTTGTTTGAAAATTTGAGTTTTTGTAAAAATTTATTGTGCCTATATTTACGATTTTGGGGGCCTAAAACTCTGTTTTGCCTGCCTATTTTTGGCGCCTAAAACTCGATTTTTAGTGCCTAAAAATCCGGCCTCTAGTGATCACACACATTGATTATATCTAACAGCTAGCACTGCCTTGCTGCCCTTCCATGAATATTTCCACAGATGCTGATTAACTCTCGTACTAATCACAATAACATCTAAATAAACTTCTTTTATGCAGCTGGCGACTAGGCCTCAGCTCAAACTTTGTCGCTTCATGTGTGTGCCGTGTTTCACATTGTGCAAACCTGAAGATGTCATAACGTCAATGCCCCTTTCTCAGCCAATCAGTGACAAAGCGAAATAGCTCATGGGAATATTTTGCTACTACGAGTCGTTTTAGGACACATTATCCAGCACCAGGTGCAGACAAAATTGGTGATCAAAGAGTACCTGAAGTAGCCTCCAGGGAAACCATTTCGTTAATACGGGTCAATTTTGTTTGCATTAAATTAAGGGTATGGCTAGGGTTACGTCCAGACGTAACTGCTGCCACCGCTGTCTTTACGTCCAGACGTTACTAGCGCCTTTCCTTACCTGCCGTCACTATAGGCTACTGCTCACTGTAAGGCCAGTTTTACTAGCGCCTTTCTTTACCTGCCGTCTTTATAAGCTACTGCTCACTGTAAGGCCAGTTTTACTAGCGCCTTTCCTTACCTGCCGTCACTATAGACTACTGCTCACTATAAGGCCAGTTTTACTAGCGCTTACCTGCCGTCACTATAGGCTACTGCTCACTATAAAGCCAGTCAAATATTTTGCCAGCGTTTGCTCAAGTGGCTCGTGTCATTACAGCGAAAGGGTGGCAGCGACGGGGGTTGGGGCGCCCGCTGCTGTCACGAAGGCGATTGCCTTCAAGGAAAAAAAGATATATATTCGCGGCGCAAGTGGAGCATTAATGCTGTACTATTAGAACAGTACTTGAAAAAAGGAAAAAAAAACAAGTAAAAAAAAAAAAGAACGTTGTCGAGGTTCGAACCACCGACCTCTCCGCGCCGAGCACGGCACGTTAGCCCGCTGCACCACTGGAGCTGGTCGGTTGGGTAGGTTTAACAGGCGGGATTTGTATTGTTGTCCCGCTGGCCGCTGGACGTAACTTTAACATTCGTTATTCTTACGTCCAGACGTAACTTTGATGGCTTCTATCGTTACTAGACGTAACGCTAGACACTTCCTTCAATTAAAGCTTTATGGCAAAAAGTATGCCACCAACGATAGAATGAGAAAAGGCAAATCTGCAAGGTACTGGAAAGCTCTGATTTGGGCAACTCAGCCAGCTTTTGTAACATGTCCGTAGCTAGCCAATGAGGGCAAACTGGCATCAAAGTTTGATACAAGTTATTGTGCCAGTTATATGTCAACAGATTTTATACTGAACACACAATTTTGGTTAGAGTTATACTTTAGTTCCTCTTACAAGCATATAGCTTTCGATTATAAAATGAAAATTTGTAGAGAATTGAAGCATTCTTCCTCTACATGACTATCGATAAGCAGTCTCTGTGGTTGGGGACCACCAAGAAGTCGTTCGCATCGCGACTTGCCTTATCTGAAATTTTCTGTTGGTATTATTTCCACACAATACACATGAAGGCTACCTCAACCTGTCATTAATAACTCCAGCATTCTCGGGCATATATAAATACAGAGCTGTATAAAAACAGAACTTTGAAAGCGCTGAAAGAACTTGAAACAAGCGAGCTAAACAGCAAATTCAAGTTTGATGGAATTTCTGTATCGAGACGACTGATATACACAAGAAAACAACACAGACAGCGCACATGTACAACCCACTTCAGAGCACACACATGCCGCAAAGAACACTTTTGCGTCTAACACCACTGCAGCACATCGCAGGCTCATACCCCAACTGGTATTTCGTGAATCGTGAGCAAACTTCGTCAACTGGGGACACGATCGAGCACTTAGGACGCGACGCGGTCCCCACAGCGCATCGCCAGCGGCAAAGCTGCACACACGCAGCAGAACGTGTCGAATGACGGCGATAAAGAGGCAATAAAACTTATCGCCAATCCGTACTTCACACACGACTGGCCGTTCACCCAAAGCACCAGTATCACTACAACGAACCCCGAACACGGATCACATAGAAATCGCATACGCTGTTTGCGGCGATCGAATACTTTTGACGTTTTTGTACGATGAGCATGTATCATACGCAGATTACACCTGCACATGATGACTTTCTATTTCCAAAAGCAAAGCGAACGATGGCACGAAACACACGAAATCGGTTGGCCTCCGATCCTCGCGTAAACACAACACTCTCCGTCGGGTTCCGTAGGCGATCACAGCCACTGATGGGGGGCAGGAAGGCTGCGCCGCCTTGCTGCCTTTCGATGAATGTCTCCGCGGATGCTGATTAACTCTAGTGGTAATCACAATAACGTTTAAATAAGCTCATTTTACGCGGCTGCCGACTAGGCTTCGCTACCAGCTTGATCGCGTCAGCCGGGCGCCATGTTTTTCCACGACGGGCGCAGACGGGCAGGCGTGATGACGTCAGAGACCACCGTTTTTTTCTCAGCCAATCAGCGATCGAGAAAGCGAGCGGGCTCGCTCCGTCCGACCGAACTGAAAAGTTGCTGCCGCCTCCTGTCCGGCCGAAAACCGGAACGGAACGCGAAAAACGGAGCGGAGGCGGGCGTGCGGCCGTACCGTGGTTTGGCCTTTAGTCTTCGCACTAGTTGAGTGTAGCTGTCCGAATTTTTTACATTTGTCATTTCCCTGGTGCGGGCCAGGCGAGGGCGACGAGACTTTTGGAACACCCTCACCAGCTTGACAGGTCATTCAATACGATATTCACTCTAAATCGAAGCTATCATTGGAACAGAAAGGTGAACGAACGAGATTTCGCTGAATTCTCCAACTCCGAGAGCAGTAAGCAGTTCCCCACCAACTAGCCCAATTTGCAGTTCTGTTAAGCAGTTCCACTTGCGTGACTCTTCGTACGACGCTGTTGAGTGACTGCTTTTTGGAAGCATATATTCGGAAGCTGAGCTAACTTATGCAACCACTAAAAGCCACCAGACCTAATAGGGTTAGGGAGACGAATTTCCTTCCGTAGGTAAGATGCTTTTTCAGTAATCAGGTCATAAATATTCAGTGGCAACATTCGTAAGCTTTTCTTCATACATTTAACCCAACAAATTCGATGAGAGCGAGTTTATGTTTGTTTAAAAAACATGGTATAGCTGTTTTTAAGCGCACTCCGACGAAGACGACAAAGGAACACAAGACAAGCGCTTCGTCTTCGTTGGAGTGCGCTTAAAAACAGCTATACCATGCATTTCAACCAACTAGCCCAATTGTCGATTCTCTTGCAGTTCATGTTTAGAAAAAGTAGTGAATGATTTAGATCAGGGGTCGGCAACCTTTTCAGGTGGAGGGCCAAGTTGCATGACGCCGACACAACCGGGGGGCCGCACTTTCTAGAAAATTGGGGGGAAGGGAGGGAGGGAATTTGCAGGCGAAGCGTAAAAATTCGGCGAATTGATACTAGTTTGTAAAACTTGGATTAAAAATCATGTTTATTTTGAGCGAAAATTCCATTTTTAGGTCAAAACTGCCATGTCGGCCTTCAGATAGGCAGTGGCGAGGGAAATGGGGGAGGGGGTTTGACGCCGTGCCGGGGGCCGCATAAGGCAGCCGCGCGGGCCGCATGCGGCCTGCGGGTTCTGACCCCTGATTTAGAACACAGTGTAGTCTACTGTAGGAGAACCCTAAGCCATCCCTGCATGTTGTCAGCTTCTATGGAGGGTCCCAAAATAATAATACGCTGCAGCAAGCGAGAAACTTCTTGTCACTTTCGTTATCAGTCCTTAACACCGAAGCGGGAAGCCTGTTTTTCAGTTGTCCCACAGTAAAGACAGTCTCTTTTTTTTTGTTTTCAGATACAAGGGAGACGCTTAAAATTGAATGTGTATAGCATAGAATGATACATATTTGAAATATCTGGCTAGACAGAGAAAGATGATTTGAAGGATACGTCGGCGCACAAAATCGGAAGCCCTTCGGGGCCTGCGTTGGGCATTTTTTTTCTCGTATCGCTGTCGAAGCCGACTACCTTCGAGAAATGCCAAAGCATACTATTATTAAAAGCCACCATACGTACTCTAATAACGCTACACAAGTTTGCCTGCTTATCTAAGAAACTTCCTGACCAATAAAGTTCTCAAAGAATCATCTTAATAATCCGGAGGACTCGTTCACAACTTTTAAACTCACGACTTTGAGTAAACCAAATATATGCATGCCTACAGCTGTGCTGCGCGAATTATCGCTAAAAGAGCATACTATGTAGCGCTGTTGTACCGGTTGTACCCAGCGGTTCGTCTGACTGCGCAGAAATTACGGCGTCGACTTCATTGGTTGTGAGCGAAAGATCAGCATCGTGTCCGTGACCGTAAGAGCGAGAAAGATGCAAATAATATAAATAATAAAAAATTACACCATCTCCCGCTAAAGGGAACCATGTGTAGATGTGAAGCAGCAGGCGCTAACGCTTACACTGGCGGCGGCGTTGACGCAGGCGCTCATCGCAGCGTTGCGCAGGAGAGAAAACTGGGGAGGCGCAAAGCAGGCAGTGATGGAGCAGTGTTTCCTACTGGAACATGCCAATCGCTGCTAATGGGCAATGAGAGACAGAAGACTCCGACTGGACACAGAGACCCGCACTCCGCTTTTAGTTAACGCGCACGCTGCGAATTTTTATTGTTCAACAACGCACAGGAGAAATCTCCCACCGGCACCACCTTGGAGGTCAAGATCCATTGCCATATATACGGGGTGGCCAGTGAACGGTTGTGCAGCGCGAGCAGTCGGTTTTTTCAACCAAGCAGACGCTGCCTGCGTTGGCGTCGCGAGGAGAGGAGGAGGAGGAGAGGGTGAGGAAAGGAAAAGGCGCAATTTCTGCAGCCCGAGTTGGGAGCACGAGAGGGGGGGAGCGTAGGAGAGGAGAGAGAGGGGGGTGACGCGCATGCGCAGTGGGAGTGTGAACGCCGTGGGCAGGGATGCGTAGAGGAGAGAGGGGGGTAGCGTAGAGGAGAGAGAGGGGGGGACGCGCATGCGCAGTGGGAGTGTAGACGCCGCGGGCAGGGATGCCTAGAGGAGAGAGAGGGGGGGGAGTGTAAGAGGGGAGAGAGGAGAGGAGGCGCATGCGCAGTGAGGGTGTGGTTGCCGCGGGGAGGGATGCCTAGAGGAGAGAGAGGGGGAGAGGAGGTTTTTTATTTTTATTTTTTTTAAAGGGTTTGCGCATGCGCAGTAAGGGTGGGCACGCGGCACACCACCACCACCACCACCACCACCACCGGATTAAGCTTCGCCATAAGATGCTTCACATCTAATAACTTCGGTCCGAGTGAGAATCGAACTCAGGCCGTCTGCGTGGCAAGTAGGTGTTCTACCACAGACCCACGTTATTGCTAGAAATTGATTCTAAAAGAAACCTAATAATAATGTCATGTAGTGGAAGGAGTCTTCTTAACGCAGGTAATATTGCGTGGCACAAGCGTAGAATCGCACCAGGCGTCAAAACATGTGAATCACGCAACGAGTGGGTGTTTTAAAGTCCCAGCGATTCCAAAGTGCTCAAACATAACTGCGCCTGTTGCCTTACGCACGCGGATTGGGTCCTTCTGTGATTCGCAAAAGGACCAATTATGGCGTAGTCGCACTTAACGATTTTATACGTGCAGTAGACATAATTTGAAACGGATGTTACGCGCACGGTCGTTCGTTTTCTTGCGGCACGGCTGTGGCATGCACCGAGAACCGAAGCAAGGCTAGCAGTTGGGAAGGCGATGCGCACGAGGCCCGATCACGCTATCGGGTTCTACACTTGAAGGCGAAGCTCAAGCGCTGGTCAAGTTGTTTATACTTCCTCGTCTTGAACTATTTAGATGTGCGCGTGTGTTTGTATAATTGTAGCTTTAACAGTCCGATATGCACGTGACTCCCGCCTCTCCTAAATGTCAACTAACGTTGCCATTTAAAAGAATGCATTTGTCCTCTCTGATAACTGGGTCAATCATGCAGGGTACACTGTTAAAAAAAAAGCTGTAACCATACGGTAAAACAACGCGTTAACTCTTGATGCCAGACTGTTTCCCATTACGGCATAGGACACTAATGAAGCCGTAGTTGCTTACAAACATTACCGATGCCGTAGCTCAGGGAACTACTTTTGAAACCGTAGTGTTTCTCAACGTTACGAATCCCGTAACGCATGTCAATAGCTTTAAAGCCGTACCTATTTATCAACATTAGCAACGCCATATTACAACTATCTGCTGTTGAAGCCGTAGTGCCTGATAACATTAGCAACGCCGTACCACAACTATCTGCTATTGAAGCAGTAGCGCCTCATAAAATTGCTAGTACCGTATCACAAGCAAAAACATTTAAACCCGTTGTTATGTACTGATCTTGTCCATACCGTACGATGGGTATATAGTTACATCACTTAACGTGCGATTATATTTCCTACCGTACTTGGCACATGCAGGATCTAACGTGAGAACCGTGGTGCTTGCGACGAACGTATTTAATTTGTATCGTTCCTGTCTGATAACAGCAGATTCAATGAATAATCAAAGTACCAGAAAGTGATCCAATATAAATATATGGGAGGGAAGAAGGCCACATACACCAGCGACTGAAATGGACTCTCATAATTGCGTCTCTTTTCATTCTGTCTCATGCAGCATTCATTTGTATTAGTAGGCCTCTATGGTGTTCTGCGAACTAGTGCTGTAGTTCTGTGTTTGGTGGTTTGACTAAAGCGGAACTTGTACAGTCGAGAGCCCACAAAAAAGAAAATATTGGTTAGAATGATCAAATATAATAATTATTCAACTGTCTGGCTCCCATATGGTGAGCTTTCTCGTTCTCCTTCAAACACCTTCAAATGTGCCGCACTAAGTTAAATTGATATTTGAATAAGGTTGCATGAATATTCAGGATAGTGTTTTTACAGAAAAAGAAAACACAGAAAAGTCAGTTGAAAGTTGTATTGTATTTGAATATAAATACATTGAACATCTGTGGATTGCACATATCTTGTGGAAGAACAAATTGAGCTAACTGTTTCTTGTAAGTCATTACCTCAAGTTAGCCGAACAAGACAATATATACTTGCAGAGCCCTATTTTTTCTTGAAAATTTCACTCTCCAAGCAAGCCGCCAAAACATTTGAATGGACTCCTCTGTGTCGCTTAGGTTTTGCCCTCTGTGGTTCCCTTGTCATGTGCCAACAAGGTACCTGGAATAAACATGAGACAGCCATGTCACAGATGCACACAAAAACAGCAATGCTAAGAACCATCATGGTTGCATTAACGTGTAACGCAAGGTGTACTCCACATAATCACGGGTTTTGGAACAGGGGTCCTGAAGAAATAGTGTCAAGGCCACTGCACGTGTGTGAGACCTAAAAAGCATTGAAGGGGTCTTGGGCAAGGTATTTCTCGAATTAAGCGAGAGCCCCACAGGCAGCTAAAAAAGCTGTGCACCAAACAAATATGGTGCCACCCATTGAAGAAACGCCTCTTCGCCAAGACCAAACTGACCCAATTTCTCAACTGACAACGTTCTTCATAAATAAATGGTGGTATAGGCCATCGCTTTCTTCCATCTTATGCATACAACAAAGGTCAGTCAGAAAATAGCCCATGTTTTTAGAATCAGCAGCCAATTTGAGTGCTCGTAGGCACTTGGTAACTCGGATTGCCTGAGGTGATGACGGCAAGTAATGTCGTTTCACACAATTGATGGCGATTGTCAATGAATTAATTACCATAACAACCTTGGAATAAAAAAATCCAGCAGATCCCTGCACTATGGGAATCGATTTAATGCGAAGCAGCTGGCGAGTACCTGCCTACTCTGCCCTATTTATTTAAATGATATTTATTTATTTTTTGAGCCTAGTGTTGCAAGTTGGATCGGTGTCTTACTGCAAATTGAGTGGTGTGCAGACTCTGAGCTTACAGGCTTGTTCAGTGCACTGGCACCTAAAGACAGCTTATGGTTAGGGCGCCGTGTTTTCAGATAAATCCGCATAAATCCAATCATAGGTGGAGAGTACAAGGGGGCTCGGGGGATGCCCCCCCCCCCGGGCGCCTGCCCGGGATATTTTTCAAGAGCTTGGCCTGTAAGTCCCCGTCCATTGAAAACGAGCATTTGGCCTCCTGTCTGGCAGCTATTATTTCACAGGAGGCTGTTTATACCTGCTTTTTCATTCCAGGCTTTTGAAATTCCGATCATGGACCAGTGACAAGTGAAACACTCAGTTAATAATTCTCCGCAAAGAGATTTGTATGTGCAGAATATGTTGTGTTAACAAACAACAGAGGCGACCTCTTAGTGTTCTATAGTGGTAGAAAATTGTATTTTCTACCACCTGAGAATTATTTTCGGCCATCACAAAATGAAGATTAAAGCTTTCTGTACCAGCATTAGGCCACTGTCTTATGTCTGGTGCACGTTTTAACAAAGTAATGCATGTCAATAAAGAAAATAGGCGGGTCCCACTCAATGGGGGAATCGATTTTATGTGATGCAGTCACCGAGTAGCAGCCTATACGGCATTTTTTTGCTTTGAGCCACGCGTTGCGAGGAGGATCGATGTCTTTGTGTAAGTTGAAAAATAAATCGGGAGTCATCACAAGAGATATTCATACTGATATCGCGGTGTCGGCGCCAAAGAGGATAAGCGTGGTATTAAAGTCCTTAATTATATTCTTTAATTTAGGAGGCGGACATGCTCTCTCTCTCGATGTGTGTGTGTGTGTGTGTGCGTGTGCGTGTGCGTGTGTGCGTGTGTGTGTGTGTGTGTGTGTGTGTGTGTGTGTGTGTGTGTGTGTGTGTGTGTGTGTGAAGCGACAGGGAGAACAATGTAGAAGGGCAAGCCGGGCCCCGCCCCCTCCGGCAAAATGAAAACTCTCCGCCTATGAATCCAATAAACACTCGCCGGTAAAATTTTTTACCATTCAGATTTATCCGATAAGCTCCAATTTTACAGCAGC
Source organism: Rhipicephalus appendiculatus (assembly GCA_030522465.1). Taxonomy (NCBI): domain Eukaryota; kingdom Metazoa; phylum Arthropoda; class Arachnida; order Ixodida; family Ixodidae; genus Rhipicephalus; species Rhipicephalus appendiculatus. The sequence goes on from JALIZH010011926.1 coordinate 37,898, forward strand.
ATTTCCAACGTTCAAGGGGCATTTTCAAAGCTGACAATCACCAATCGGAAGGAGAGCACTTGCATCAGTGGCCGCAACCTCGTAAAGTATGCTTGCGTCTACAACAACAAGCTTTAAGGTTCTAATACGAACAAACGTAGGTGTTTTGTATTCCAGTATATGTGTTTGTATGTATACGTACGTATTTGCACGTTGGAACCTTCCAGTAGAGCTGTGCACGGGCCTAATTTTCAAGCCCGAGCCCGGCCCGGGCCCACTGACTGCGTCGAAGGCCCGCCCGAGCCCGACCCTAAAAGGCTTCGAGCCCGTCCGGCCCGGCCCGACGTACGAAAACACAAACCCGGGCCCGGTCCGGCCCGACCCTATGAAAGTTTGCTGCGGAGACAAGATACCACTTTTTCATCATGTGGCATTTTATTCAACATATCAAAGTTAAACATGCGCAAACGACACATCTTATTGTGTATACACACATTACAAGTTGTGTAAAAATAACAAGCTGTGCAGTGGTTCGGACTTCAGTGAAATGCGACGCTCCTGCATCAAATATCCCGTCGAACTGAAGTTCCGATCGCTGCTCGCACTGGTAGCCGGAATCGCAAATATTTTTTCGCAGGCATAGCAAGCTTGGAAAATTAGACTCCTTGTTCTTCCACAACTTTAGTATCTGTGATGCAAGACACGAGGATGATTGCATGGATAAATAATCACAAAGGTGATCTGTGTGCTCATCACTAAGTGCTAGAGGACAATTCCGGCACAACGTCTATATTTTTGGTTTGATGCGGGCTTTGCACCTGGCCCGGCCCACCCGATGCCCGAGATGAGTAGCCCGAGCCCGGCCCGGGCCCGAGATGGGAAGACGTCCGCATACCCGAGCCCGGCCCGCGGGCCGGGCCGGGCTCGGGCTTTCGGGCTACCCGGAGCCCGTGCACACCTCTACCTTCCAGACATGTAAAATTACTGATTGACGCTGAATTTTTTCCAAAAAAAAGAAAACTTTCCGAATTTCAAGAAAAAACTCCGAAAACACAGTGCCCTACTTATTGGCCCAACGTATGTTGCCTCGCATGTTACTACATCAAAGAAGTCAGTTTTGTGGAAAAGAAATGCATTCTATGATACGATGACAAGCATGTCACAAACGGTGATCGTTATCCTATTCCTCTGGAGTCGAGCAACGCTCGACATAGCTTGTCAACTCATAGGAGTACATATGTATTGTTTATTACATTTTATGAAAACTGATATCAAACACTGCAACCACAATTGTTGTCATAACATCATGCCTACATAGGGTCTTTTTCATGAGCAATTTCAAGCAAATGTGCGGCTCTGCATTAGAATACTAGACTGCGATGCAAAATGCGTGGCTTCAAGTTCGGCTCAAACTGGGATTATTATTTGCATCCATCGAAATTTTCGTTCACTGATAATGCCACCGATGCTGGTACCGGATTTGCTTTGGCACATGCTCCTTAACGCTATCATGTTATTATGTGCAATGTCTATTCTCACCGTTTCTCGGCTGACATAAACAGTGAATCAATCACCTGTGACACACACCCCGCATTACACGAACCGTAGTTTGTGCTATGCGCATGTGAAAAGGCATTTCATGAAGGAATAAGTGACAGCCATGTCACGTTATTCATGTCATGACCTGTCAGGTTCGTCATTGTTGATACCCTCCAGTGCCAAATTTGGTATATACCAAGTAAAGCCGGTGACCATGAAAGCGCCCAGACGTAAGCAGCTGATATATATATATAGATAGGTAGATAGAAACGGACAAAATGTCTTTGGTTCGCTAAAAAATGCTTCACATAAGTTAAAGGAATCTGCGTACCAGAGGCTAATTCCTATACAAGGTTTTAATCGCTGGTCATCGTAGCTTGCCTAAGCCTAGCACTTGCATCGTGACACTGCAAGCGCTGGACACAAACATTGCCCCATTCAAAAGCTCAAACATCCTGCGTGACCCGAAGCCAGCACAAACCTTCGGAGCCCCTATTCGAAACCTCTAATGTAAAGCCTCGCATGGCATTTAACCCATTACCACCACTGTATATTAACCTACATACAGATCTATGCAGCCACACATGATCATCTATCAAAATAATATTACTAATGCACACTGCTATGCAAGATATAACAATGCTAAGCACACGCAAGGGTTATGTTTGCCTATACAGCTTTAAGTGGACAAGACAACAATAAACAAAGAGATGAGCCATTATCACCTGGAGGGTGATTCCACGAGAGATCAAACATGCATGTTCAGTCAATATTTTTGTTTTGTCTGGGTTTTTTATATGTTATGCGGGCACATTCAAAGTGCACAGAACCCAAAATTTTGTTTCCGAAAAAACTCTCCGAGAGCGATGAAAAAAATATTTGAAAGTGGCGGCGCGGGCGTGTTGCTTTTGCTCACCACAATATTTTTGGATTTCGCGGTTGAATTTAATGCGAACTGTAAACGTGGCGTCGAAAATTTTTTGTGTTGGTTTTAATAGGCAGTACTGTGAACTACATCCGTGCTTTCTCGATGCTGTCCTCCAAACGGAAAAAATGTAAAAAAAATGGCACACATGGCCCAAATTGAAAATGTTTGCTAAGCTTGATGCGTCTTCGCCCGTTTGCTATTTTACACAGGAACTTCAAAACTGTGTCACGTATATAAAAAAGGCTTTGAAATATTTCTGCCAAAAAACGTTTTCCTACAAGCAGCGTAAAAAAAGAAAAAAAATAGTTAAAAAAAGCAAGTTCTTTCAGAAAAGCCCATTTTCAAAAACCAAAATAAAAAAAAACCCCGGTCTCAATTTGGACGAAAATTTGTTATCGAAGAGCGCTTATGTCAGTCAATGCACGGTTTCAATATCATATGTCCTCATTTGCTTTGTTAACCAGATATAACGGGCCAAAGTGACCCTTGCTGTGTGTTCTCCCTTCGGTGCCTTTGATGGTTGCTATCAGCTTGCATGTGCGTAAATTTACAGTACTAATTATGTTGCTGCAGCGAAACTTCACTCTGGTGGCCTGTCTTCAGGAAAAATGTATTCTCAGATTTTATTTGTGTCTAGTGTGTGCGAGGGTTGGCTGCTTCCGCTCTTTAAATGACTACGCGTACAGAGTTTGCAGCCTGCAACCTCGCCTACAAGCATGAGAAAAGAGGTGGACGCACCTGTTCAACGTATTAATCGCTTCATGTTCCTCAAGAAATGCTTGGTTTACCTTCATGCGGTTCTCAGATGTAGACAGGTTTCCATAAGACGCGTAAGGCAATTCCTGGAAGGAGCACTGGTGAAATCTTGTCCGCATAGAGTGCAGGAAAGTTTCAGTAATCAGGTCACGCGGCTGTGTTCAGCTGGCTACCCTAGTTCTGTCGTCGTTGCAGTCTCAGAAACCCTCCTTCAAAAACTGAAGGGATCAAGAAAAAACAGGCAGCCGATGGAAAAAAGGCCCATGGTTATGCCATATGTGCACAAGGTTGCTCACAACCTTAAGACTGTGGCTAACAGGTACAAGGTACCTATGGTGTTCTCGGCGCCCCGCAAGTTGGCGAGCATGTGCCCACGAATTTCGACTGCACCGAGGCCCTCCCTGTGTGGGAAGAGGCACGCAAGGCTATATGTCGCCTGCTCGGTTGGCGTGGTGTACGAGATCCCGCTTAGTTGCGGTAGGGTTTACGTCGGCCAGACAGGCCGGTGCATAAATGACAGAATTAGGGAGCATGAACTTTTCGTGAAAAATAAACTTTCGGCACATTTGCCGGTGCACTGTGGTTCCTGTAAGTGTGAGCCTGGGTTTTCCAGTGTTTCCCTTCTTGGAAAGAGTAATGATACATTAGCGCGTGAAATCATGGAAGCATACTACGTTAAAAAGAAGAGCGATATATGTGTTAGTGACACTTCTCTGTTGCTCTGCGTGGTGGTGAGTTTGATTTCTTCGAATCTTTTTTCGTTTAATCGATCTTTTTTTGTCATTTCTCCTCAATCTTATCGAGCGTTTTTTGACGAGCATGTGAGGCGATGTGCGCGCGCATAGTTGCTACGACTATAAAATTCGCTGATGTTCTGAGAATAAAGTTCGTTGCGAGTGACGCCCTTTCTGTTCTGTCTCTAATTTTCTTCCTCGAAGGTTTGCGTCTATTTGTATCTCAGTAAACATGTACCAACTAGCCCAAGAAAAAGTTTTATTAAGGCAACGCCAGCAGACCTCCGTCGCGAATATCCGCAGTTTTGCAGCCTGCAACCTCAACTGACCCCGCCACCATTCACTAATCAGGAGCACCCGAGACACCGCGGGCACATGCTTTGGGTGACTTTGCCAAAACTCGCCTTGCACACACAAAAAAAGCATCTGTATGCAGCGACAAGCTAGCTTAATTTGTAACTAAAGGCCACATGCTGTGCTATGGAGGTGCTTTTTCACTGCCTGCTTCCCTTCCGTTACGTGCCTTGGATGGTCTAACCATCTTATCTATTCGAAGCCCACTGTGCCTAATAACATTAATAAAAATTTATCTCAGCCGCTCCTCAGCCGTCAATATTGCTTACCGCAATCTCATGCTTTCTGCGTCGCAGATAACGTCATCCTGTATCATCTCGACCTTTACTTCAGCGTTTCAGCAGCCAGAAAACGTGTGGTGCGGCATGATTAAGTGACAAGTGGCCGAAGCTGCCCAATTTATGATGTTTTTGTCGGTGATTTTGCTAAAGCGCTTTCGCACGTTGAGAACAGTAGGGATTACTGGTGGCATCAGACGTATACATTATCCTTAATTTCGACTACGAGTGTGGCCGACACATTAATTGTCGTACTAAAAACTTTAGACAGACAAAGCCTTGGTCTTACAGCGTGAAAACATGAACAATTTGGGAAACTCATTCACGACAGCAGCGCATAAGTTAGAGAATGAGCGTGGCGCTGTTCAGTGTAAATGTATCGACTTGGTCTGTTCACTGCACACGATGCGCGTGACTCATGGCTAGGGCCGAGTATTCTGTGCCAATTATTTACACGTTCATGAGAAGAACATTGTTCAGAAAAACATTTTCGTTGCGTAAATGTTTTTCTTTTTTTTGCCATTACTGTTTTTGTTGCCTACCTGCGGAGGCCATTGCCACATATGATGAGACTATTCGCGATGGAGGTCTGCTGGCATTGCCTACGCGTCTTATGGAAAACCTGTCTACATACGAGAACCGCGTGGAGGTAGACCAAGCATTTCTTGAGGAACATGAAGCGATTAATACGTTGAACAGGTGCGTCTACCTCTTTTCTGATGCTTGTAGGCGAGGTTGCAGGCTGCAAACTCTGTACGCGTAGTCATTTAAAGAGCGGAAGCAGCCAACCCTCGCACACGCTAGACACAAATAAAATCTGAGAATACATTTTTCCTGAAGACAGGCCACCAGAGTGAAGTTTCGCTGCAGCAACATAATTAGTACTGTAAATTTACGCACATGCAAGCTGATAGCAACCATCAAAGGCACCGAAGGGAGAACACACAGCAAGGGTCACTTTGGCCCGTTATATCTGGTTAACAAAGCAAATGAGGACATATGATATTGAAACCGTGCATTGACTGACATAAGCGCTCTTAGATAAAAATTTTCGTCCAAACTGAGACCGGGTTTTTTTTATTTTGGTTTTTGAAAATGGGCTTTTCTGAAAGAACTTGCTTTTTAAACTATTTTTTTTCCTTTTTTTTTACGCTGCTTGTAGGAAAACGTTTTTTGTCAGAAATATTTCAAAGCCTTTTTTATATACGTGACACAGTTTTGAAGTTCCTGTGTAAAATAGCAAACGGGCGAAGACGCATCAAGCTTAGCAAACATTTTCGATTTGGGCCGTGTGTGCCATTTTTCAATTTTTTTCCGTTTGGAGGACAGCATCGAGAAAGCACGGATGTAGTTCACAGTATTTGCCTATTAAAATCAACACAAAAAATTTTCGATGCCACATTTGCAGTTCGCATTAAATTCGGCCGCGAAATCCAAAAATACTGCGGTGAGCAAAAACAAGACGCCTGCGCCGCCACATTCAAATATTTTTTTCTCGAGCTCGGAGCGTTTTTCGGAAATAAAATTTTCGGTTCCGTGCACTATGAATGTGCCCGCATAACATATAAAAAAAACCCAGACAAAACAAAAATATCGACCGGACATGCATGTTCGATTTGTCATGGAATCACCCTGGAGAGTTTACACTTGATAACACACATTGTATTCTCAAACTGAAATATTTACTAGTTACAGTTAGCCGAGTTTTGACTGCCCTACAGTATAAGGTAGTTGAGAAGTATTCATTCTAAAAGACAGGGCGTGCAAGCACGGACACAAGAAAGCATTCAAGACCACAAATACCGACTAACAAGAAAATGTGCACAGAGGCGGGAAGGAAAGAAGGCAGGAAAACTTATTTGCGCGTGCCCATGCTGCAGGTGAACCTATCAATCCCGCACTTGGGGGGGGTCTACGTGAAAGATGACTGTTAAGGCATTTGATTTCATCTTTATGCAAGGTAATGGACATTTGGCTCACGCATGTGCTACCACTATTATCAATATGCCATGCCTCAATCATCAGACGCGTTTCATCATTCCTATACAGGTACAAAATTGCGCATTCATCGAATTTTCGCGTGTACTTACACTCGACTATGTAAAGAAAGATTAGAAGGTGAGCCTCCAGTTGCCGATCTCTAATGTCCCAATAATTTCTGGTTAATGGAACAACACGTCTTACATAGAAGCAGCCGTTGCTGAAAGGAACCTTATACACCACACCTGTACAGTAATCAGTGAACATGTTGGGTGTTTACGAAACCAATATCGGTCTGCTTCTCGTCTTTTACTCGCTCATTCTTTCTCCTGCACAGCTGAATAAATCTTACCTGCTTACTGGCAGCCTTAAAGACAACGTCAACGCCGCATCTACTTCCTACTTTCGATGCTTCCTACTTTTAGCCTGTGAGATATGCAATAAATGTATGGTATTCCTTACTACACGCTTCTTCCTATTGCTTTCGCAACCATGCTCGGACTCAACCGACTTCTTTAAACGTTCAGCAACAGTGGCCACTGCAACAAGAGGATTACCCACATCTAAAAGACGTGTAACGTGTGTATTAAAGCTATCGCTTATTTGGTGCTCACACGACATCGTGAGGGCCGACTTAAGGCAAGAGATGGCTATACAGTCTTTTGCAACCGAAACTGCTCTTAAACTTCTCGTCAACGCACTCGAAGGTTCTAAAAAATGGTATAGCGATGTCTTGCCTTAAGTCAGCCTTCCCAAAGTCATGTGAGCCCCAAATGAGTGATAGCTTTAATGCACAGGTTACGCACTTTTCAGATGTAGATTATCCTCTTGTTGCAGTGGCCACTGTTGCTGAACGTTTAAAAAAGTCTGTCAAGTCCAAGCATGGCTGCAGAAACCGATAGGAAGAAGCGTGTCGTAGGTTTACCATACATCCATTGTGTATCTCACAGGCTAAAGAAAGTAGGAAGTAGATAAGGCGTGGATGTTGTCTTTATGGCTGCCAATAAGCTAGGTAAAGTTTGTGCCACCGTGCAGAGAAAGAATAAGCAAGTAAATGGCAAATGGACCGACGTTTCTTTCGTAAAACACACCAACCAGTACACCAGCCGTACAGGTGTGGTGTATAAGGTTCCTCTCAGCTGCGGTCGCTTCTATGTAGGACAGACGGGTCGCTGCATTAACCAGGGATTATTGGAACATAAGAGATCGCTAACCGGATGCTCACCTTCTAATCTTTCTTTACATTGTCGAGTGTAAGTACACACGAAAATTCGATGAATGCGCAATTTTATACCTGCATAGGAATGACGAAACGCACCTGATGATTGAGGCATGGCATATCGATAATAGTGGTAGCGCATGCATGAACCAATTGTCAGTTAATTTTTATAAAGATGAAATCAAACGCTTTAACTGTTATCTTTCACGTAGACCCCACACGTCCCGGATTGATAGGTTCGCATGTTGCACAGCATGCGCAAATAAGTTTTTGTGCCTTCTTTCCTTTCTACGTTTGCACACATTTTCTGTGGTTAGTTGGTTTTTGTGGTGTCTTGACTTCTTTCTTTTGTCCGTGTTAGCACGCCCTGTCTTTTAGAACAAATGATCTCAGGCGTCTCTTAATTCACCTTTACATAGGATGCCTTTTCTCGAATAGAGCTGCTTGTTCAAGGTAATTTTCACATAATGAATAAGAAGCAAGATACTGACCTCAAAAGAAATTCGAGTGTGGCCCCCCACACTTGCAGCGTACTTGATGTCTAAGCAGTAGCAGACAGCAAACAGGTGCTCAACAGTCAGCCTCAAGGTGAGGTTTGGCATGATGAGCTCCTTAACAGCATGCAGGTGACAGGTAAATTCGAAGATGGACTGACCTGGAAGAAAGCAAATTAGCAATGAGAAAAAAAATATTCGTATGTCTACACATGCTGAGCAGTGTTACACATGTATTCTGTAGAAGTTAATAAAATGATTTTAGTGAAGTCTGACAGGCGGATTAGCCAACAGATGCAACTAGAAGCGGGGCTGTAAAAATAGAAAAGATGAATACGAATGTCAGGCTACGACGACTCAGAACACTTAAAGCAGGGTCCTTAAATAGTTTGCTGATCTTAAAACTTCTATGTCATGCTATGGCCGAACTTCATACGCTACTCAAAGCTGCTACAGCGTGGCACCATGCACTGTGTCACTGAGAGCATTGTTTGTGTACTGACACACTTGCTCAGTGCGAGACAAGCTGACAGTCAAAGCACATCTTGTACATGTGCTGCGCTATTCTTTGAGAGACGTGGAGTATTATGGGGTTGGGGGGGACGACAATGCTATGCCCATGCTAGTAGGCCATTCCGCTTACAGGGAAACAGCCAAAAGGTGTTTGGGGAACGGGGAAACAAAGAGCACCACGAGAAATGAAAGCAGGTAATATTGCTGTTAAACAGAAGCGATTCCAACTTTGAACCGAAGTATATGTGTCTGAGCATAAAACCATACGAGGCCACATCATCACTGCTTATGATACCGATAACAGCGATGCTAGGTGAGAGAAGACGACAGTGAGGCCTGTTCATTCTTTGCTTCTTTTATCAGTGCCATGCTTTCAACAAAATTATTCATTACTCGAGACTTTCTGTTGCCCAAATGCCACTTTTTTCCCAAAATAAATAAAATGCCACTGTAAAAGCATAAGGAGAGAATAAGTGCTGCAACTTCTGTACCGCGTTTTGATGACCACATGTAAAGCATTAGGAACACTTTAGGCGTTTATTAGGCACATCTTTGTTCTTCACCTATCATCATCATCATGTACGTGGAGTTCTATGTCGCCAGTTGCAGGGTAATTTAGCTGGACTTTGATTTGGCTGGACTGTGGACCTAATAAAAGTCCACAGTGAACTGTTTGTTATGCATTATGAACTAAAATACCTAGTCTCATTGCTTCTGCGTTGGAACCATAAGCACCGTTAACAGGTGTTTAGCTTATGACGTTTTTATAAAAGACCAGCTGCTGATAATTTGTGGGGTTTTACATGTCAAAACTACATTACGAGGCACACCGTAGTGGAGGGCTCCAGCGAATTTCGATTACTTGGGTGCTTTAATTTGCTCTAACATTGCGCAGTACATGGACCTCACGGCCATGACGGTCGCTTTTCACCTTTGTCAAAATGTGACCGCTGTGACCAGGACCAAAGAGGAATATTTTGGACAGCAGCCACGCAATGTAACTTGCCGTAACCACTAACACAACACAAAGCGACAGACCACTTACTCAATTACCTAATCACAATGCCGTTTCAATTGTGAAAGTCATAAATACTCATGGTAACCTTCATCCTATGCTAATGGCAGCAATGAAGACATTTAGCTGTGAGGTTTGTCTTACATTTATTCTACCTAAATCTGATTTTGAAATGACATCGCATCACTGAAAAATTTAAAGCACACGGAGCAGCTCGGGTCCCTTGGTCATTAGATGAAAGCATTCTAGACAAGTAACGAAAAGTGAACACTTGTGCTAAACAAATGATTTGGAGCTTTGAGCAAACCATAATTGGTACTTAGTTGCGAAATAATGTGAATGCAACAGCACACGTTTGCCTAGCTCTTTCTACAAATGATACCGCTGTGGCTTTGTTGTGAACCTCTTTCTACAAATAATAGTGGCGTTTTGTTGTGAACATGCAGTGCTTAATTTTAGGCAAATATTAAACGTTGGAACTTATGCAAGCGTTAAGACACACTCGCCAGGCTATGGCGGGCGCACCATTTTGAGAAAGAAAAAAAGAAGTATGGAACCTGTATGTGTTGAGAAGCTTTTTTTTTTTGCCTTGGTGATCATCTAAAAAATACGTGCTCAGGAAGTAATGTATGCATGTTGGTATTAAATGTGAAGCATTTCTTTGTGGATTGCAGGCACTTTGAGCGTTTCTATCTACATATTTATCTAGCCGCCAACGTCTGGGTGCTCTCGTGATCGCCTCTTTAACTTGGTGTAAACCAAAATTGGCAGGGAAGGGTAAGAGTTTGGGGAATACGACTGTCTGGTCACGACATGAATATCATGAAAATCATTTAGCGTACGTCGTCAAACCCTTTCTTCCGTACACGTGTGGCTTACACCTGTATACCACGGGCCGTGGTACGTGGGTATGAGCCACAGGAGATTGACAGTTTATATCTGCCCCAGAACAGTGAGTACAGATGAAAGGAACTTAGATGTGAGAGCGTTAAGAGAAACTGACATCGGCAGCATAGACCCGACGAATGCAAAGAAAAAAAATCAGGATCTCAGCAGGAATTGAACCCAAGCATTCTGCACAGCAATCAGCTATTGTACCACAGTGCCATGTCAGGTCTTCAAACTGCTTCGGAAAAAGACAACATGCAGGCGTAAGGTCGGTGCAACTTCAATTGTGATTCTAGTTCTGGCTATCTCATTTTAAAACAAAGCACTAAACATTTCATATGTAAACCTACGACACAGGCGTCTTGCTGAGTTAACGTCAATTGTGGTTCCAATGCTTACTCCACTTTTATAGCAGTCTAATAAACATTACATTTGTATTCCTATGATTCTGCAAGCTATATTCAAGCGTTGCTCATCCCCGGGGGAATACGCTAACGAAAGTTGCGTGTTATTTTCACATCGTCCCACCGTAAGGCATGCTTCGTTGCTATAATACTGACGCCTGTGCTTTAACGTGAGTGCTGACGTTATGTCAGACTCATTGTAGTCACTAGTAGGCGCCAGTGTAGTGGACTTACCTGGTAAGGCCACGATATGCCCCCAACTATTGCACTTAACGTCGATCCACTTCGTACCTCTTGCCTCAAAGCATTAAAAAATCAGCATACGCTTCTGTATTACACTTTGTGTAAAGAACGTCACGGACTAATACAAGAACAACATTTCAGTCTACCACAGCTGGTGCTGGTAGTGCTCACTCTAGTGGTGGCGTCTATACGCAACTATAAACAACCAGTCCTCACATTTGCATGTTTTCTAGATACGTGAATGCGTATGAAACTTCGACATATGTTTACTGAGTACATACTACATTTATCCACCTCATAACGTTATGTTCATTTTGAAAAGTGCCACACAGCAAACTTCGTGATGCATGCTTCGCATATAATTGATTCCCATGGTACCCGAGATCTGCCGAATTTTTTTAACAGTAGCAATGTGCACTTAAGCGACTGTTTTAGATGTTTAGAAAGTTTGATAAACCAAACTGTATCGCACACGAACACACTACACATATGCTACTCTTTAACTGAAGCGCGTGCCTGAACACGACTTTGTTCAAAATCTCTTGAACCAACTGGGATGCATTGACTTTGTTTTTTAAATAATGCACCATTTTATGTACACCAGTTTTTATGAGGGTCTATTTCCAATTTGGCACCCACAGTCCTGCTGGCAGTCAGCTTCCAAACATAATCACTTTCAATTAGGATATCAAGCAGTGACCATAGTGGCAATAGGCCGAAGATAGAATACTATAATGATTTTAATTAGCAAGTGGTGACATGTGCCATGTAGTTAAGAGAATTACAGGGCCTTAGCAATTATTTGCTTTTTATATATGATAAACACTTGAAAATGTGGGCTCAGTTCATCTTTTAAAAAAAATTATACTTTAAAAAAGGCTGAGAAAGCTTACCAAGAGCTGTCTTACTTCATGCACTTTTATCGACATCTGTAAAGCACAAAGCGTCACCTTCAAATATTCTTTTGAGCCAACAAAGACCACTGCAAAACCATATCTGGTACACAAAGTGTAAAACTACTGCGTGCTTTATTTCTATAACTAGCAATGTTTGAATACACTTGCCTGAAATCCCCTCCCCATTGCACACTGTCAATGTGTGGGTGTCGCTCTCGGTGCTTTCCACTTAGCAGCTGAATGCTTCTTCGTGGTTTTCCATTCAATCTAGTCGATAGACCTGCAAGAAGCAGAGTTCACATTTGTTATATTTTGCACAGGTATGAAATGCACATACGTGCTTGCCATATTCAGACTCCCAATGGAGAGGTGAGCACGTGGATTTTTTTAAATCTTGCTTAAAAAGTGCGAAGCGCATAGACATGAGTACCAATATAACCATTTACTCTGTAGCTAAATATTCTGCGTCAAGTTTACTATTGATTGCTGAGGTTTAATGTGCCAAAAGCCCAACATGATTGTGAAGCATGGCGTAATGAAGGGTTCCAGATAATCTCGACCACCTGGGGTTCCTGGCCAAGACCGAACCTGCATCTTTCGTGTCAGCAGCCAAGTACCGTTACCCTAAGCTTCTGCCGCTTGTCATCAAGTTTATTTGTCTCTGTAGGCCGAAGGTAGAATACATAAACAAGACTAACATAAGCAAAAAAGGCATTTAATGGGATTAATCACATCGGATGTGCAAGGCTTGTTAATAAAGGGAAAATAGACAACCCCCCGTTTGTAGCACGAAGCCACAAGGAAATCCGTACAGATTTCTCAGAAAGAAAAGCTTCTTAGTTGCCGAAAAATTCATCCTGGTCTGGGACGAATTTTTCGGCAACTAAGAAGCTTTTCTTTCTGAGAAATCCGTACGGATTTCCTTGTGGCTTCGTGCTACAAACGGGTGGTTGTCTATTTTCTCTTTATTAACCCTTCCGCCACCTTGCGGGATTCCGCAGAACTCATTTGCAAGGCTTGTTAAGATGAGAAGCAGCAGCAATGTGTGGCCATTTAAAACTACTTAGCCAGAATAAGGAGCTACACAAAGCAATCAGGATGGCTTTGGTACACTCATAAAAAAAAATGAGGGTTCAAAAGTATGGCAAGGAAAAGGCAGTATGCCCTTCCTAGTTTCTGACTGCAATTGGAGTGTATTATAAGTCATTAGCATTAGCTAACAATATATTTACAAACCTTAATTTCATCATTGCGACACATGAAATTCCACTACTTTGAGTTTTTAAAGCAGCTCAAACAGAGTATCAGGAATCAAAGGTAAGACCACCAGTTGGAACTTAGAGCTCACACTGTCATCTTCTCCCCTTCTACCCCTACCTTTGTTTCCTTTTACTCCGGGTTGTGCTAAACACTCAGATTTCATGGGTTACAAACTCGCCCATAGTGCTACTCTTGTCCACTGCTTTCTTTCTGAAGGCAGCAACAATGCTCACAACTGCAAGTCCACTGATGGTCTTGTCGCGACTCCATCTCGTTGCAATCATCTAAAATAAGAAAGGTAGATGCATGGTGGCTTGCTTAAGAATGCAATAAAGTTCCCTGCTTAAGAAGAGACATATGGTCAAAGTAACCCTAAATTGGTCCAACAAAATAGCAATAAGAATTAAGCAAAATTTGCAAGGCAGAGACTTAAAGAAGTGAGAATGAGACATCTAGCCAAATCACAGCAGCCTGCTACAGTGCAGTTCGATACCTGTTTCCTCAAGGTGAAACTTCATATCTGAACAACTTTTTCTTGATCTGGGGCTCGCACCCAAGGCCTTAATAAACATTCAATAAGATTGCACAACTTAATAAACATTCAGTAAGATTGCACATTTAAAATATTTTGGAATATAGTTCAAAGCGGAAACTGCCTCTAAAGTGTTTGGTCCAAAGAAGGAAAGTGGACGTTACTATTCTCAGTTTTCAGAGAATGATATTGTAGTACACAGCTAGTTTTACAATTGAAGACGAGTTTGGTGTTTCTTGACACGCTCACAACTTTCAATTCAGCCGCATTCATCTTTACTCACTGATGCACAGAATTAATCTGGGCCTATCCACTCCACTTCTGCACATTTGATGCGTTCAGAAATGTGTTATCGACGCACGCTATTTAACTCCTGCCTCCGCGGTGACACACTCTCAGTAAGACACTCATTCACGTAGTACAACCGTACAATCTCGGACCAGAACTAAATATGTATCGCACCGCGCGGCGATCCTAAAGCGTCTTCTTTCAAAGCACTAAAGGAAATTGCCGGGACGTCAGCACAGTGGCGATCAAGAAATCTGATCCGTGCCAGCTCGCGCGCTTCTCATCTTTAGCGCCTCGTTTTTTCTACGATGCCCCGACGAAAATAGTCTCGGTGAGATAACCGCAGATCACAGATGAACCTTTTTGAGATCGGCGAAAGCGATAGCGGAAGGCATACAGGCTGCCCAACGAATAACCCTGCACGCTTTATGCTAGCCCACTGTGCTTGACTATGCGTTCTACGTGCGTAATAAAACAACAGCTAGCAACGATTTCACGATCAGCACTACACTTGATGAACTTGCGGCATAAAAGTGATTAATGTGGTCCGCGAAAATATACTTTCACTCAATATTCCGTAGTAGCGTGCTCAGCCGCAGCGTCTGATTTTTTTTCCCAGTGCAGCGCGGATGTCATCTCTGACTGCGCTTTCATGTGCTATATGTAGTAGATGTGAGCGATACGCAAGACCCAAATGAGCACCCCGTCAATGCCGACAAGTTCGTGCAACGACACACCAAACAAGACGCGAAGCACCACGGCTAAACGAAGTAACAAGCACCGCCACACGATTCAGCAACGACGTTCCCAGGGCGACCAGTCATGCAGCTTGACTTGAAAGCAAGCTCTGCGGTTCAGCTACATGAACACCAAGAACGACGGCTGAACGTCGCCGAAACAACTCGCACACCATTAACCTGAAATAATGCATGTTGCTGGGCGAGTAGACCGTACATCGTTAAACAAGGTGCCACGCAAATGAAACACGTACACGAAGAGAACGAGGACGGGCGCGATCTCGTTCCCTTCTTGTCCGTGTTTCTTTTGCGCAGCACCTCGTAGAACCTGATTAGTCTGTAGCGAGGAAGCACGCCATATCGAAAGGCGGGCGCACGGGAACGCAGAGGGTCGTTGATTTGTGGGTATACAACTCTCTGACACCACAAAAACATCAAGTTATTGGAACTTACCGTACAATGCTTTGACAGGAGCCGTCGAGTATGCCACGATGTCGACGCTGCACGGCTGGACTTTGTAGCGAAAGCGCGGGAAGATATCCAATCCACCAGAACAACACCGCCGCCGCCATTGCTCGTGAAAGCTTATTGTACCAAGCCACCAACCCATTGCATCAAGCTACCATCGCAAGAAGTGTTCTTGAGCGCGATGGCGTCGTGCGGTGGTGCGATTGCCTCGCGGATTCCGAGCAAAGAAATAGTGCGTTCGAATTTTTAATGCTGCAACAGCTAAATCGCTGTGGTACGGGCGCTTGTAAATTGTAGAATATAACCGCATTGACCAAAGACCAATCACAATAAACGTAACTAGTTATCATGCCCCCCTAATAAAATTCAGTTAGGAGATTGTTTCGGTACCGTTGAGGCGCGCTACAGGATGCGGCGATAACGGCGTTTGTGCGGCTTCGGTCCCGTAGGCAGCCCCTATAAATGTACGGTTTTTGCTAACAGTGTACTTAATTGATACCTGGTCTTTAGAATGGCTGAAATACTGACCAAATGACTGATTTTCAAACATATAGCTTGTGTTCTAGAGTTATGCTTCAACACATGGTAAACCGCATAGCGTGCCTCAAGAAAAGAAAATGCTTGAGACCAATCACGTCTGTGTAGCTCAGGGACATACTTATGAATAATAAAAAAACAATATTAGGCGAAGACAGTCATGTTCGTGCCGGGCCGCTAGCGACAGGTCCTTGGGCTGCGTGTTTGAGACCAGGGTTGCCGTTGGTGGCTACTTTGCGCCAAATTGGCTACTTTTGGACCCCGTTGGCGAAGAAAATTTCCAGTTGGCGCCATGGCTCTTTTTTAAACTTGTGGTTTTACTTATTAATTGAGTGTTCCGTAATTGAGTGTTCTTACTTTCTGTGTCAATGGGAGTCGACGTTTTCACGTAACCGCGTGCGAATTGGATGTTTTGTTTCTGACTGGGGCCTCAAGGGAAATCACGACAAGTGTTGCATAACGCGAGCGGGTTGCTTCCGCAACATTCTCCCAAGGCCTACGTCGCTTTTGCTGTCTGCTTGTTTTGCCCTACTATTGCTCGGCGCTGGTGATGTGGAGGCAAACCCAGGACCAAAGATCGATGACGTATTGACGCTGATTAGGGAAATGCCATGCCGAAACTACTGCCTCCCTGAATGAGATCAAGAGTGAAATCAGCAGCATGAAGGGCCGTGTTCTCGCTCTTGAAAAAAGCATAGAAAACGGTACTAAGTTTGAAAACATCGATGCGGTGGCTGACTGCGTGAAGGAAGTCAAAACTAACATAGAAAGAACCAATTCTGAACTTAGGGATGCAGTAGACGACATGAACAACCGAATGAGAAGAAATAACCTAGTAATCAAAGGTCCGCCCGAGGATGCACGCGAGGGATACGCTGAATCGGAACGAATCGTTAAAGAACTTTTTAGGAAGCACCTCGGCATTGAGGCTGGGGACATCGAACGTGCGCACCGTGTAGGCCAGCGTCGAGAAGGGGCGAGACGGCCCATAATTGTCAAGTTTTTGAACTTCAAGGCAAAGATGAATGCTCTGGGTAACGCCAGCAAGCTGAAGGACCTGGACGAACCGAAAGTTTGGTTAGAAGAAGATTTTTCCCCAGCCATCCAGCTTGCGCGAAAGAAACTGCGTGACTTCGCGAAAGATCAGCGGGAAGCCAAATGGAACGCTTTTCTATGCATTTCAACAAGCTACACAAGCGCAACGGAATTTACAGGTACGACACTGCCTCGGGCAAAGTAATCCGTGCAGGGGAAGCCGAAAATCGTCAAACCAAATGACAGCGTGCTACTACACTCAACGCGCAGACTAATGAAAGCCCGGTATCGCTGCTTTTGGCCAACTTTCACAGTATCTTTCCAAAGCTTAACTCATTGAAAGCGACCATTCATTCTACTTCATCAGATATCATTCTTGGCACTGAAACATGGCTTTCTGATGATATCAATAGTAGTGACCTTGCGTTCCCCTCATCATTTGTAATCTTTCGCAAAGATAGGACTGTTTCTAGAGGAGGTGGTGTGCTAATTGCAGTGAAAGAGTACTACGAGCCGTCCATCATTGCAGTCGACTCTCCCCTAGAGGCCCTCTGGGTCTCACTAAAGTTCGGTCAATTTGCGGTGTGTTTTAGGGGTCTGCTATCGGCCACCGGACTGCCGTCCGGATTTCACTGACCTATTCAACGAAGCACTCGAGCTAGTTACCAACAGGTTTCTCGACTGCCTCCTAATAATAGGTGGTGATTTCAATTACCCTGCATTAGACTGGTCATCAACATCGATTAGGTCACAGTCTTGCCGTGCTGAACACCTTGGTTTTGTTAACTTACTTCACTATCATGACCTCACGCAACTAGTTCACGACCCCACGCGCGGTAATCACATTTTAGATCTCTTATTCACAAACAGACCCCGATATTGCCAAATCAAATGTCCTAGAATCCATTAGTGACCACAAGGTAGTGCAGTGCTCTTTTTCACTTCCTTGTGCTGACAAAAAAAGAACAAAAAAATGCATTCTTAACTACGCGCGAGCTGAAACCTCAGAAGATCAACCAAATGCTGCAAGAATTCACAATCGACTTCCAAGAAAACTTCGAGAACCGTTCGACTAATCTTAACTGGTGCATATTTCGCGATAAGTTAAAGGAGATAGAAGACTCCTGCGTGCCCAAACGTATCATAAAAACACGTGAAGACGATCCTTGGTTCACGCAAGAAGTAAAGAGATGTTTAAACAAGAAAAAAAAGGTCGTACAAGAAGGCGTCACAAACGAACACCCCTTCTGACTGGCAGAATTACAAATCCATATCTGTGCTAGCAGAAAAAACTATTCATGACGCCAAACACGAGTACTTTAACTTAACGCTTCCTGAAATGTTAAAAAACGATCCTCAAAAGTTTTGGAAAGTCGTAAATCCAAAAAATAATCACTCTGTGCCAAGGCTTCAAGGGGACGATGGCAGTGCATTACCGGTAGCTGAATGCGCCAAGGTTTTCAACAATAATTTTGCCGCGGTACTTTACAGACGAACTACCTCTGGATAGTTCACTTCCGCTCGTTCAACCTCATATCGCACTTCCTTTTGCAGCAATTATAGTTACAGCACACGGCGTGCCGTGTGCAATAGAACGCCTGCTGCTTAAAACAAGTCCAGGTCCCGACGGAATCAGCGCTAAACTTTTGAAGCTTACCAAGCATCATTCAGCCTACTTACTTTCACTAATATTTCAGCAATCCATCGACACCGGATGCGTGCCAGACGACTGGAGGTCAGCGTTCATTATACCCATATTTAAATCCGGTGACAGCTCCCTTCCAGGCAACTACAGGCCTATATCATTAACCTCAATCAGCTGCAAGTTACTGGAACATATAATACACAAACATATCATGATATATCTTAACGACAACCACCTTCTTCTCATAAACCAGCATGGCTTTCGCAAAAACCTGTCCTGCCAATCTTAACTTTTCGAATTAGTTACCGATCTTCATCAATCACTGCACTCGTCCCTGTATGTCGACGCAATCTTCGTCGATTTTTCGAAGGCATTTCGATCGCGTCCCTCACAACCGTTTAATCTTGAAAATAAGAAATCTCCAACTTGACCACAAAACAACGAAATGGATCGAACAGTTTCTAACCAACCGCAAACAGTTCGTCAAAATACAAAATCATATCTCGACCAGCGAACGCGTCATATCAGGGGTACCACAGGGGTCAGTGCTGGGCCCACTTTTGTTTTTAATCTACATTAATGACATATGAACCGACATAAATGCGTCAATTAGACTGTTTGCAGATGACTGCATAATATACAAAGAAATAAGGACTCCTACCGACATTATTCACTTACAGTCTGCCCTCACTAAACTAGCAGATTGGTGTTCTTTATGGCAGATGCAAATCAACATAGATAAAACAAAGCACCTTAAGTTTAGCATGACAACAAATTGTCAGACCAATTCATACACAATTGACAATAGAATAATTGACACAATTTTGACATATAAATACTTAGGTGTTATATTCAATTCGACCTTGACCTGGAATGACCACATAGAATACATAATTTCTAAAGCCTTAAAGAAGCTCGGCCTCTTGAAGCGACGCCTTCATCTCGGGAACCATGACACCAGGTTGTTAGCTTATAACTCGCTCATTCGTCCCTCGTTAGAATACGCATCTATTATTTGGCATCCCCATCACGTCACCTGGACAAATCACCTCGAAGCGGTCCAAAACAAAGCAGCCCGGTTCATCTTATCATCTTGTTCTCGATTTCAAAGTGTCACAAAACTAAAAAGCACCCTTGATATGCATTCACTCGCCTTGCGCCGAACACTTGCCCGGTTATCCTTCTTTCACACACTCTACCATAGCGGCACGTCCTTTTCGCGAACTCACATTTATCCCGCGCACCACATCTCTTCTAGGTTAGACCACGCCTATAAAGTCAAACCAATTTTTTCTCACACTGATAAATACCGCAATTCACCTCTCGCACTCTCAATAGATCAATGGAATTCCCTTCCATCTAGCATTGCCACCATCAACGATCATCAGTCCTTCCAGTTAGCGCTCCACTCGTTTCTCGAGCGCGATACCACTTTTTAATAAATCATTTTTATTGTATTTATACCGCATGTGTTCATTCATTGTGTTCATCTCAGAAACTGTACAAACGTGAAAAACAATCATCTCGACGCTATTGATATTTGTAAATAATGTGGTTTGCATTGTATTTATAATATTTTTTTTTGTATGGCCTGATATTTGTAAATCATGTGGTTTGCACTGTATTTGTAATATTTCTTTTTTTCCTGTATGCCTGAATTATCACCTTCACGTTTTCGCATTGTATTGATAGTATTACATTTTTCAATCACTGTATGCCTGAATTGTGACTGTATCTTTCACTTCTAATTAATCCCCCCCCTATGTAATGCCCTCCGGGCCCTTAGGGTATCCAAATAAATAAATAAATAAATAAATAAATAAATAAATAAATAAATATTCAAAATGATATTATTTATTCATCAATAGTAAAGACCCTCTGTACATAATAACGCTTCCGTACAATGTGGCTAGAAATTTGGTGATAATAACAAATGACATGGCTACTTTGGCTACTTTTGGCGTGAGTTCTGGCGCCTTTTCATGTCCACCCAACGGCAAGCCCTGTTTGAGACGCCTGCTGTAATTCAACCAGCCAAAGGTTGCCGTACATGAAACTTCATGAAACTCTCCGGTTGTGTCCTTCCCTGGAACCTTGTTGTCGCTACGGCGTTGACAGACCCGCCACGGTGGTCTAGTGGTTATGGCGCTCGGCTGCTGACCCGAAGGTCACGGGATCGAATCCCGGCCTCGGTGGCCGCATTTTCGATGGAGGCGGAGATGCTTCAGGCCCGTTTACTGAGATTTAGGTGCACGTTAAAGAAACCCAGGTGGTCGCAATTTCCGTAGGCCTCCACTACGGCGTCTCGTCCAATTATTCCCTGGTTTTGGGATGTTAAACCCCAAGAATTAGTACGGCGTCGACTCAGTATCCTTATTCTTCTTTCCAGCACACGCCCGCGTCTGGAACGTGCCAACAGAAGGCGCATCCCGCGAATCACCAAACCGCACGTTTAGCCTTAAACGTTCGCACAGCAGGAATATTCGCTGGGGCGTAAATGCTCCGTATGGGCTTCCAATTTCGACCTACAGACAATTTTCATTCTAACGCAATGGATTTCACACGATCTAACACAAAGGATTCCATATATTACTTGCGTTAAGGAGACTCTTTCCACTGCATGCCATTCATACTGCGTTCTTTTTTTTTTTTTTTTCAAGGCAGTTTCAAGCAACATCGTGGCTCTGCGGTAGAATACCAGCTTGCCACGCAGACGACCTGGATACAATTCTCACTCGAACAGACAATGATATTTCTTATTTATTTTATTTGCATATTTCTAGATTTTTTGGTCATCCGGGATGTCTAATGACATCCCGGATGCGTTGCTGAAACCACGCGACGGGCAGAAAGCTTTCGATAGGGCTCATGACATTCGGCTGAGAAGAAAAAAATTGAAGGACACTTTCTAAATTCCAAAGTGCGTTCGGCGAAAGCCTGTGCCTATTGAGACGGGGTCGGTCAGAGTGGAACGCGATGCGCGCGTCTCCCTTCTTGCATGAGTGGGCGGATTGTGGCCGGGCTACAGGGGAGACGCGTTTGCGTGGGAGTCATCCGACTAACTAGACTGCTGCAACAAGACGCTGTGCCATCACGTGATTGCTGAGAGAGTGTGAGGGGGGAGAGGCCACAGCTGGCACCGTTCCAGAGCACGGACGAACCTACGGATGCCGCGAGTATGAGACCCTAAAGGCTTTCGCCTTAAATGAAGATGATGATGGCTTTGTCCTTCGAGTCCTCTTAGGCGAATGCATAAGGGGCAATGTAACTTTTTGTGACATGAAAAGATACAGCAAATGATACTTGTGTATCAACAGCAGCTGCACGTCCTCAAATGAAGTTTAATTTTCTGTGGTAATGAAACGAAAGCCGCTCTTGTTCTCACAGTCATTATCGTCAGCGTGAATGTCAAGCTGCTGCAAACATGCAAAAAAAAAAGACATTACGCACCTGTTCCTTTAGTTTATTCCAAAGGTACTCGGTTGACCCTGCTTTCGTTCATCACGGCGTTGATGAAGATTTTTGGTTAACTGCATTTAACCTCTGGCGCGTAACAAAAGGAGCCTCAGAGCCTACAAAAGTCTATTTCAGCTGAAAAATACTTCTTTAGGTGCCGGACTCCGCGAAGCATTTGGAAACGTCATTTCTCTCACGGAAATGATCCCTTCCAAAGGACACCCTAGATTTTTAGCATTAACGCGACGTGTCTCCTAATTCGCATCTCGTTTCCACTACAGTCCTCATTGCAACCTAGCTGAACAATGCCTTTAAGACAAGTTTAGTAGAAATTGTCGCAGAAATGGCGCACGTCGTAACTCATTTGAGCAAAGTGGGTAGATGCAACCCAGACAGACATGGGGGGCAAACTATGCTAATGCATATTTCAACAGGACCCACCATATCGGCTAGCGGTTTCAGGGATAGACACTACGCAAGTATGTGAGCTCATATCCCTTAACGTACATTTGTGCGCATTCCTAAGAGCTGTACTTAGTTTCCAAGAAAGCACCTTTCTCTTTCTAACGTAGACAGCAGGCGCACTATACGAGTGAATAATATGCTATATCTCTCCATCTTCCCGGCCCATCGTTCGCTTCATCCGAGAAGATGGCCACCACTCTTCGTGTAGGTATGGGGAAATGCAGCTCGCGTGTCGTTTCACTTCGTCCAATCAAATGCTCTGTTCTACCACCATAAATCTACTTTGAGAACGACGAACAAGTGAACTACAAAAGTTTGTTTCAGGGAAAAATACTGCGGGAATACATAATGAGAATTAATATTAAACGGCGCCTTTTCTGTTAGCGTTTAATTTGTTTTCTTTATCTTGGCATCAGCGATCATGCGCATTCGAATGAAGAGCTCTCAAACCTAAAAGCTTTTGAGTGGCCTAAACAGTACAAATAAGGGTGGAGTAGCGCTTTTCACCTATAATTTATTCATTGTGCTTAAGTGCTCCAAAAAAAGCTACAGCTATATAAGCTACAGCGAACTCTAGTATTTGAGACACAACATTCCATCTATGAAAACGCGCTTCCTTGCTTATTTCAGTACTTCGCTTAAACTTTATTGTCAAAGCAGGATATATTTTAGAACTCAATCGTCAGTGGTTCACCAAAAATGCTCGCATAGGTTTACCTCTACAGCTACAATGTAAAGAGATGCGTACAGCCAAATCCACTGCATCCACAGCACCCAAATGGGTTGAATTCTTTGCTTTAGGACAACTTGAATCCTGCTGGCTCAGAGAGCGTAATCTTTTATTTAGGCAATCCATAATTTCGTGCTAGAACTGCAATACATACTAAAAACGTAACAAAACAAAGAGATAAGTTTTACAATTGCGTTCTTGAGCAGTAAAACTTGAGCACGAAGCGTGGACATATTTTTAAGGCGAAAGCCTTTAATGTCTCATGCTCACGTCCGTCCGATGTCCGTCCGTCCGGTGTCCGTCCGTCCGGTGTCCGTCCGGCATCCGTCCGTCCGTCCGTCCGGCGTCCGTCCTCACCCCCACTGCGCATGCGCCAACCCATTAAAAAAAACAAAAATTAAAAACCTCCTCTCCACCTCTCTCTCCTCTAGGCATCCCTCCCCGCGGAGGCCACACCCTCACAGCGCATGCGCGTCCCCTCCCTCCCTCTCTCCCCTCCCTACGCTCCCCCCTTTCTCCCCATCCCTGCCCGCGGCGTCCACACCCCCCACTGCGCATGCGCGTCTTCCCCTCTCCTACACTCCCCCCCTCTCTCCCCTCGCGACGCCGACGCAGGCAGCGTCTGCTAGCGAGTTTCTTGGTTGAAAAAACCGACTGCTCGCGCTGCACAACCGTTCACTGGCCACCCCGTATATATGGCAATGGATCTTGACCTGCAAGGTGGTGCCGGTGGGAGATTTCTCCTGTGCGTTGTCGAACGATAAAAAATTCGCAGCGTGTGCGTTAACTAAAAGCGGACCGCGGGTCTCTGTGTCACGTCCGAGTCTTCTGTCTCTCATTGCCCATGAGCAGCGATTGGGATGTTCCAGTAGGAAACACCGGTCCATCACTGCGTGCTTTGCGCCCCCCCAGGTTTCTTTCTTGTGCAACGCTGCGATGAGCGCCAGCGTCAACGCCGCCGCCAGTGTAAGCGTTAGCGCCCGCTGTTTCGCATCTACACATGGTTCCCTTTAGCGGGAGATGGTGTAATCTTTAAGGCGAAAGCCTTTAATGTCTCATGCTCACGTCCGTCCGGTGTCGGTCCGACCTCCGTCCGGCGTCCGTCCGTCTGTCTGTCTGTCTGTCTGTCTGTCTGTCTGTCTGTCTGTTCATCCGTCCGTCCATCCATCCGTCTGTCCGTCCGTCCGTCCATCCGTCCATCCGAGCTCTGGCACGGTGCCAGGTTGCCGCCGGGATGCGCAGACGGACGCCGGCCGAGTCGGACTCTATAGCGCTCGCGCTTTGCTTGCGTAGCGTCGCTGTGCCCAGAGTTTGCAATCATTCTGACCGACGCCGTCTCAATGGACCCAGGCGTTCACGGAATACACTTTCCAATTTACAAAGGGTCCGTCAATTTAAGAGCTGGAACGCGGATGGCGTTTGCACGATGCGCAAAGCGCGAGAAAATACTAACGCATGCGAACGGAGGAAGATGAGTCTCGCGTCTCGCTGCGATTCGCGGTAAAAAATTAAAGAAGAAAACACGCACCCATTCGGTTTGTGTCTTATCCCATTGAGAGTGTAAAAGAAAAAAAGACATGGCATAATCAGTGGAATGGCCACACGCTTTCGCCGAACACACTTTGGAATGTACAAAGTGTCCTTCAATTTTTTTTTGTTTATTAATGCTTTTCAGCCGCTTATAGCAAGGGGCGTAGTGGTTGCGAAGTTGTTACGATCCAAATAAGGATGAGAAATAACTTGGGGTGTCACGGTTGTTGATTCAGGCGAAATATCGTGTACATTTGTTATCAACGTCCTTAATAGTAGCTCAGCAATAATGATTCGCGACAGTGTCAATCAACGTTGAAGACTGGTCATGTACAGCGTAGTTTTCTTGTTTTGTGTGTCAGCCTTACACTGTCCTAAAGCAGAACACCTTACACAGCTTTAAAATTCCTTAAACTTTGTTTGAATAATTGAGATTTTTGAAACGATACTATGGCATACCAACCAAGAAAGTAGCACCTAGAATAAAAACGTAGACTATTTAGTTCTGCTAGCTATAACGTACTGAAAAAGATGATACATGTAGAGTAAACAAGTTCTATTTACACATGTTTCCACGTGCGAATGTGGGGATGTGTGGTTGTGGGGATGTCACCATGTTCTCCGTACAGACTGGAACATTTAGAAATAGTGATATCACTAAAAATCCTTTTCCATGTTTATTACTGCAATAACTGCAATCTATACGCTAATCCGGCAAGAGCTATCACAAATATGCGTATAGTTTCATGAGAGAAGACTCATTTCCTGCTTCTCGTACCCTACTAAGGATGGTGGTATCCGTTGACTTAGGATTCAATACTTCGTCTTACACAAACTGCAATTTATCCCTTATATTTCGCTCCATTAAACTGCGGTTAAAGCACATGCAGAGAAGGAAAGGAAATCAATACAAACAAACGAGCAAACAAGCAAGAACAGATGCCACGTGCTCAGAGTGGTGACATTTTTCCTCCTCGACGTCTCCCATGAGTTATGGTGAATTTGAGCAATCTCGCACGGATTGAATGGCTACGAAAGAGACAGACCCGGATGAGAAACTTATCTAGCAAGCGACACTTGGCAAGCACTGTTTCTTTTCTTTTTTCTTATGACGTCAGTGTACTTTAGAGCGTCAAGGATGCAAAAAAATATGCAGTATAGCAAAGATAAACTCTACGAACTTACTCTTGCACAGTAAAAAAATAGGCGAGAATATATTCATTATATTTCCACGAAAAATATGTGTGTTTCTCTCGCTTTTTTGCTCTTTATTTCTTGCGTATTTACCATGGACACTAGGGGGGAAACGTAAAAAAGAACACACTAGCTCTCAGCCACCCCCCCCCTCCGTAACGTGGTAAGCGAACTCCCAGTCGGCTCGCATCTGCGGGAGTAATAGCAGAAACCACAAGAATGCCGTTCCCTCCATTAATCTTTCACGGCCTGGAAGCCGAACCGTTTGTCAAGCAAGCTAGGTCAAGTCATTCACACTCCATTTGTTGATGAAGTCCTCTGCATCGCGAGAGGGCAACGTGATTCATTGGACGTGCGCTTACAACATTACGCAACCACGCGTGATTGGCGACTACGTCAATTATGAGATCTCTTGAAAGAAAAAAAGCGACGCTTGGGAAACGCCCTTCGGTTGACCTGTATTTAATCATAGATCTGCAAGCTTTGTTCATTGTCTTATGAAGTCTCACACGAGCCGAATCTATGTGAAAGCAAGTCGTGTTGCAGCCAGGGATGCAGTGTATGGAGTGTGTGAAGATACCTTTGCTTTTGATCTTGTTCACAGTTCTTATATAAGCTCGTAGATAGTTCATTGTAAAATGAATGTACTCCCCTTCTTCATTAAATGTATATAAGGAGACGTTGGTGCCAATGCATGGCGTCGACTACTCCTTTTCCTCTTGCATAACAGTTGCCGTTTCAAAGTAGACAACTTACACAAAACTATGCAAAGGCACATAGTACAACACTCATTCTGCAAGGTTATTGTATATTCAAAGCTGTGTGCTTCATATCAAATAAGCTAGTTTAACATTACGTAAACTATGTGGTGGTACGTTTTACCAATGACATCTTGTTTGTTTGTTTGTTTGTTTGTTTCCTTGAGAGATATGGTAAATAATTTTCGGTACTGTTCCGTCTTGCTTGCTTATCAGCCTTTTTTATAGGCATGATGTCACCTCCTCGTGCCGACAAATTTCTAATTAATTAAAACTATGCCTGTCTTAGAAGTACATTTCCAGGGACGGCTAGGCGCGTAACCTTTAAAAAAAAAGAAAAAAAAAAACGTTCGGACGACTGAGAAACGTGGCTTTACTTTCTGCTTTTTTTTTTTTGTTTTTGCAAATGAAGCTATTACGAACAGTCAGCATAGTAGATATGCAAGTGACTAGGGGTAGTAAATTAGTAGCTGTAAAGCTGTGGTACAAAGCATTAACAGCTGTGTTGTGTCAAGCTTGAAGTGCAAAGGAAATGCACAATTCTCGCAATCAAGCCTTGCTGGGGTTGAAGCTTGGCATATTTGGTTCATGCCTGTAACTGAAGGAAAAAAAAAAAACAGCGCACAATTCCGACCGGACAGCGCTGGTCGTCCCTTCGTCTTGTCTGCTGTAAGATTTACGCGGTTTTTCCCAGTGGCTCGCATTCAGTTACACGACTCACATTATTAGTCGCTCCTGTGAGGCAACGATTTTGTTTTCGAATCATGGAATATTTTACGCCGACAAAATTTAACACCGAAATTCGAAATATTCAGACGTTGTCGGAAGTTTTGCAATTTATTTTATTTAATGCTCATTTTAATTCTCACCATCATATCGAAACTCAAAATGTGACAATGAAATAAACCAACTTTGATGCCGTAGGAGCGTTTGAAGTAAGAACACAAAGTAATGTTTAATAATTTCTTGTCTTTCTTTTCATGCTGAAAACTCAGAAATACTGAAAAAAAGTTTACGGTGGCAATATTGTTCGTTTAAGTTTGCCATTCAGGCAACTTCCAGCAAGCATGAACATCTTATTTGCGTGCGTAACACATATTGCCGGTTACACTTCATAGACTAGGCTGATGACATTAAAAATATAGAAGGAACGCACGCACCATTATTATTTTCAGTTACCAATCATTACGTACTCACCAACCGAGAACGTAACATAAACCAGGTGTTACTTCCGACGAGATATGACTTCCGAAGGAATATGTGAAAGGAGCCCACAGCTTTAAAAATGCCGCGCGATATTTCTGCCCTCTACGAATATGGCTAAAAGAAGGAGGCAAGTTCATCTATGGTTTTTTTTTCATTCTAAATTTCTGGCGAGATATGATCGAAATTGAGTTTGAGATTAAGGCCTATACCACGAACGGTTGTTCCGCATCTGACCTCACTGTGAAACGCATATTATCCGTGATTTTTGCCTTCCTTTATTTTATTAAAGATCTCACATGCTTACTCGTGCAAAATGACCGTTTGTCAGTTCCTTGTTGAATACACATAACAATGGGGTAACTAGATCGATTCATTTTCGTGCAGTTGTGGTGAACGAAGTAGCACTAGTCCGTTTGCAAACACCTCCTCGTTCCGCAAGGGCTTGTTGAAGTGATGAGAAAAGGTTCTTGGCAGTGCTTGCACTTCCACTGTCCGCAAGTTTGATGATGAGTTCATGGCGTGGCTGCAGTTTAATGCACGCTGAAGTGATTGAAGAGTCGAGGCACCCGGCGAAATATTCACATTGTCCAACACCGGTTCTTGCACATATAAGTCTACGGTTGCATAATAATTTTTTTTTCGGTCGTGTTGGTAGATCATTGGTCCATCAAGCACAGCTCTTCCACCACGTCACCAGTGAGCACACACACGTCGTCAGTAAGTCCGTGAGCCAGTCGTGAAGAACAACTTTTCCGGTATTGTTTGACTTGCTCTGCAGAAAATTAGAAAAAAAAACAACATTGTAAAAGAAACGGAAATAATAGGTACATACAGGATATTATAGAGTAAAGTGTTACCGTTATTTTTGAGGCACTCTCGCAATATACTTCACCGCCTTCCATTTTACTGCAATAGAACATCGGGGATATGTTGGTTGTTTATCTCTTTTTAATTTAACACGAAAGTGTTTCATTCGGGGTCTACCGAGCATTGGATGAACGTCATTTCCGTGAGGGAAATGACGTGCGTCTTCCTACACGTTGGTAAGTCATAAAAAACATGGCTGATCCCTCCGTCATAGGGAATCGGTATAACACGAAAGTGAAAAGTGTCTTCAAAGAAGTAGTGCTTATTGTGTAGTGATAATGATAGTTCGTACAACGTCTATTGCTGTTTTACACCTATAGCACCGTTTGACGTGGATGCACCCACGTCGACGCCTAGTAGCACATCTCCCCATCGCGACGACTAACGCCCATGATCATGATTTAACCTGCTGTAATAGTTAAACTTTTGAACCTATACCTGAACACAGCGTATCACGAATCGCGCGCAAAGATGACATCAACAAGCACGTAATAAACACTGGTACTGTGCATTTCTTCAAAGCGTCGTCACTGAAGGAGAGAAACGGCACGGCGTGCACTCCTGAGGGATGCGGTAATCTAAGCCTGTGCTCCCTGCATACACTACCACACTGCGCTTCATCAACACGGGAGGCCGAGCTTCCGCAGCGAACGCGCGCAGGCGTTCAGCGTCCCGCTGGCCTCCGTCTCGCTCCACCAAGGCACCACATTCGTCCGTCGACATCATTGCCTTTCTGCACCGCTTACTGCAGCAGTTTAATTGGTCGGTGCTATTGCGATTAAAGTAGTCGGCTGCGAAACACCGTTGGTGCATGTGGAAGCGCACTACTCCGACAACGAGCCGTCACACGCTAACACGAGGCAAAAGGCTAGAGTGACACCAGTGATGTTCCGTGCAGGGAATTTTCCCTTTTTCGGGGAATTTTCAGCCATCATTCCGGACGAAAGGGAAAAAGGGAATCTTTGAGATATTGCAGGGAATTTCAGGATTGGTTAAATTCACCTATGAGGACCGATACATAGCGGTCACAGTGTGCCTTCGGCTTCTGCAATCAGTTCTGGCGCATGCAGGACGCAAGCATAACCCTTGAGATTCGTTTATGATTATGTGGAACGACTTGTAGTGCACACCCGCCACGGTGGCATAGTCGTTATGGTGCTTGACTGCTGACCCGAAAATGACGGGTTCAAATACCGGCCGCATTTCCCATGGAGGCGAAAATTTTCATAATACTTTCATAATATTTTCATAATATTTTTTTCTTTCTCATTTGGTAGCGGTAACTTTATCAACGTCATATCCGTAACGGATATACTTGGTGGACCCCGGCATAAAACACTTTCGTGTTAAAAAAAAATTGCCACTTGAGGAATAGAACCTCCGATTCCACGCCTCTTGAGCACCTTTAATAGCACACAGCGCAAGACGAACAAAGGACGAGAAAAGGAACCACATAGATAAGCGGTTCCTTTTCTCGTCCTTTGTTCGTCTTGCGTGTGTGTTATTAATGGATCACCAACTAGCCCAAACCCAAATCTTTAGCACCGTCACGGCTGCGATATTTTTTGTTTGTTCTGGTCTTTGACACACTGCGTAAACACCCACACACACGAGAAATGTAAAAAAAAGAAACAAGACTGACGTTAAAAATTTTGCGTAACCGATTATGAGCGTCCGTCACTCAGATGTGAAGATCAGTAAAAAAAAAAAAAAGATTTTCATACGGCGAAGAGTTCGACCCTTTTGCCCCATACAGTAACTCATTGTTGTTCTTTGAATACGCAAGCATATTCTACCGTACACTCTGGAAAGTACCTAGGAGCTGTTTAGATATCAGGGTCGCATTGGTGGCCGCGGGTATTCCGGAGCACCATGAATAGTGGAAACCCGCATGCATCATTAACTCGCATCATCGATGGTGCATATATGCATCATCGGGTAACCCATGATGATCATATATTATCAATTATCCGATGCCATGTAGACGAATTCAGTGCATAGTCCCTATGTCGCGCAAAGACAAAGTCTACGCACTGAAGTCATTGCGGATGCTATTTTGTTGTACAGAGAGCGCAGTGAAAGGCGCGCTTTATTATCTTGATCTGATCATCTCCAGAACAGTAAGGCTGTGCATTGTGCACCAAAATGGGGAACGATGACGCCACGTGGATACCCCCCGGCTCCTCATGACAGGAAAAAAACCCACGCATATTTGCGAAATGCATGCCGATGGTAGGACGAAGCAGTGTGAATCGGATCATGAATCGTGGCCTTCTATTTTGTTCTAGTTAATAGCCTTTTATTTTGTTCTTGGTTACCCTTTTGTTCTGTCATATGCTTTGATTGATGGGTGGTTAAATATTGGTGTTTTTAGGGTGTTGTGGCCTTTTATTTTGTTTGTTCTGGTTAACAGCGTTTTGATAACCTTTTTGTTGTTCACAGATGTTTCGGTTTGTTCACATGCACCTGAGCTACATCTGCTGTAGACGCCGGACGGCACCTTATGGACGGACGGACATTGGGGGGTCTTAAGGTGCTTCGCCCCTAAAAGTCGCACAGCCCCTTACGAATTCACCTACGATGATTCGAAAGCGAACGTTACGTTTTTCTTTTCAATTGATTGTACTTATCCTGCTCCCTCCACGAAAGCTGTCTGCACCTAACGTGGTTTCGCATTGCCTCCGAGATGGGAGGCGTTGCAAGATTTCTGCACGTCCCGTGGTTTTGCAGTGCCTCCGGGATCGGCCCGCCGTTGAAGAAGTGACGTCATTTGATGAGTTCATCAAGTGACCTCACTTTATGTGATGTCTTAGTGAGTCATTATGACGTCAGAATGACTTCACAAATTGTGATTTCTTGTAAAGTCATGGTGAAGTCACATGAACACGTCATCACGTGATGACAATTCTTAGCCTCGCTCGACTACTGACCCGCAGGTCGCGGGATCGAATCCCGGCCGCGGCGGCCGCATTTTCGATGGAGGCGAAAATGCTCGATGCCCGTGTACTTAAATATAGGGGCACGTTAAAGAACCCCCAGGGGATCGAAACTTTCCAGATTCATTCCCTACGGCCAGGGTTGCCGTTGGGTGGATATGAAAATGGCGCCAGAACTCACGCCAAAAGTAGCCAAAGTAGCCATGTCATTTGATATTATCGCCGAATTTCTAGCCAAATAGAACAGAAGGGGTATTATCAACAGAGTATTTACTATTGATCAATAAATAAAACCATCTTGAATAAGTAAAGCCACAAGTTTAAAAAAGAGCCATGGCGCCAACTGGAAATTTTCGTCGCCAACGGGGTCCAAAAGTAGCCAATTTGGCGCAAAGTAGCCACCAACGGCAACCCTGCCTACGGCGTCTCTTATATCGTGGTTTTGGGACGTTATGCCCCATCAGTTATTATTATGACGATTCTTAGCCTCACTTCGCATTGACGCCGACGCCGACGCCGCCGATGGTCACTTCTCCCGTTTGATCACGTGTCTAAGGCTTCCGGCTTAAAAATCGTTGGTATTGTAGTTCAACCACGTAATCGGAAGGGGCTATTCGAAGCTGGCCCTCCCCTTTAAAATGCGCATACCATATCACTCAAATATTTGCAGCGAAGAAAGCGTCTCGTTGGCGCCACCATCCTGCGCAATGCCTCCGCGCCAACCAAAGTGCTGACAGGAAGACAAATAACCCGGGAGCCTGAACCACGTAAGGAAATTCGTTATAGATTCGACAAATCCCCCCCCTTCACTCTTCTCCATCCCCCCTTTGTCGAGGCCTGGTCGTTTATTTCGCGAGCCTCTTTACTGTATAGTCAAGAATTCAGCAGGCAGTCGCGCCGCGCAATCGTTTAAACATCAGCGCCGCAGGGTTGCTTACACAAGATTATCGTGTGATCGATGGTATTGGCCGAGCGAAACATGAGATTTTCGGTACGCAACTGGAAAGCAGTTGGAACGTCGCCATGTTGTGAACGTCAAACTTATTCAGCGGCTGTGTACCAGTGCTGGGCAGTATCGAAGATACATGTATCTTCGACACTATCTCAGATACACTTCGGGTATCTTGTATCTGTATCCGCGATACGTCTTGCAAAACGAGTATCTGTATCTGTATTTCCGATACATTTAATAATGTATCGTGTATCTTAAGATACAAGATACTGCTGTAGAAACACCACCGTACGAAGCAATAATCGTCGACCTGAATTCCGGTTCTCAAGCTGTGATTGCTGCCACTAAGCCACCTGCATAAAACCAACGACAGTGACATTCTTGTATACTACCGCCAGAGCGCTCCAGCGAGCACAGATCATGAGATTTACGCGTCCTTATTGATGGAACAGAGTCACGTGATGACGCTCGAGACATTGATCTCAACAAAAATAAGCGCGCGAACGTCTACGCGTGGCCTACCTTGTGTTTTATCGATGTTTTCTTTCTTTCTATTTGTGTCGGTGCCATGACACTTGTTCGTAGCCCCGGCTCTGTGCTGCGTATTCAATGCGCGCGGCATCTTTCTCTCAAATTCTGATGACGCTATAGTTTCATTATCGAAGTTCGTCTTGCGTGGTACTTCGTTGCTAAGCCTCAAGAATGAAGGAATGGGGCTGATTTACGTCTCGCGGCTTTCGCACATCAGCGATTTGAAAGATCATAGGCATGTAAGCATGGCACACATACGATGCGATTGACTTACATGCGAAGGAGGTTCTAACAACCATCGCACCACCGGTACCGATGTCAGATGCAGTAGGACAAACATTTACGTAACAGGAAATATTTTGACGTGCTGTGTTTTTGTTCTTCTTGCTAAATTATTCGGAGAAGTTCTTTGAATGATAATTTGACTGTTAGCGCAAATGCTTTCCTTAGTAAACTAAGTTGGTCGCAGTTAAGAAATTTTCAAGTAAACACATTTGTACATAGGGCCTTGCTGCTTCGTTATATAGATCTATCCATAGCTAATTTGCAAATGTATCGAAGTATCTTAAGATACAATTGGTAAGTATCGTATCGGATACAATTTTTTCCGGAAGTATCTTGTATCTGTATCTCAAATACTTCTTGCTCGAGTATCTTGTATCGTATCACGATACAATTTCAAAGTATCTTTGCCCAGCCCTGCTGTGTACAGACTCTTCTCGAATTCAGAACTAAAGCGCACATGGACAAAGACAAACTAAATGTAGTGAACACACCCCCCTGTTACCTGCAAGGGCTTCATCGATTTAATCAGTGAATTAAAATATACTGGTATCGAAATACTTCGTAAATAACAGGCACACCATCAGTCGCCTTACGAGCATTCCTGCATTTTCTGTAAGCGATGATCGCTTTCTGACGAATAATCATGCATTATGCATACTTATAATTGTTTTCGTTGTGAGTTTTACCGTCTGTTCCCTTTTCTGACTCGTAGCCTAATATGCGCATCATGTACAGTGGGAACACACACACACAAACACACACACACACGCACACGTACACACACACACACGCACACGCACACACACACACACTCACTCTTTCTCTCTCTCGCATACTCACTCACACACCGTAAAATATCCCCGTAAGACTATGTTGCCAAGAAAAAGCCCCGATTAAAGCAAGATGAGCACGAAACGATGAGTCCCATAAGCTTTCCCACGGCCAGACATGTGAAAAACTCGTCCAGTACGTTCGCAAGCCGGGCTCGTGGTTATGAACGGAAAGAAGTTTGAAAAGGAGTGAAGTGCGTCATGTAAGCGGAAGAAGAGAAACCATGATTCATCACGATGTGGAATGCGGTAAGCTCCTCA
Source organism: Rhipicephalus appendiculatus (assembly GCA_030522465.1). NCBI lineage: Eukaryota > Metazoa > Arthropoda > Arachnida > Ixodida > Ixodidae > Rhipicephalus > Rhipicephalus appendiculatus. The sequence continues at coordinate 72,621 of JALIZH010011926.1, forward strand.
CTCCAGCAAAACTCCAGAAACCACTCTACTACTAGTATATAATTACCAGTGGCGCCTACGGAGAACCATCCGACACCCTCGACTTCACACGTTCAGCGCGCTAAGTGGAATTGGAACCCGCTTTAAGCAGCGGGTGATTGTAGTCCTGCCTGAGACCACCCGTCGACTGCGTGTTTGAGCGTGCGGTCATCGCTTCCGCTCGTGAAGGTGCAGTTGAACCACTCAAATTACACGTCTGGTTGAAACGCAGGTTCATTGAAGCTGCATTCACTGTAGGCTATCAGGTGGGAAAACAGAGCGGTCGTCGAAAGAGCGTTTATTTCTTGCTTTTTTTATTTTTAAGGGAAGTTAAGTTTCTATGAGTTACAGATTTCGGTGGCAACGGCGGCTGCATAATCCGAGAAAAACCTGGCGCCGGCGTGTGTACAACGATGAGCGCGTACAGAAATGTGGACCTGTGCCACTCGCATGCGTTTTCCAATAATTGACGCTGTATCGATCATGGGCTTGTTGGTGATCAGCCGCTTGTGACATGGCAATCTGATCTTTCGTCGTGGTCACTTCTCATTTCACGTTCCCACATTTCATTTTTGCCTTTCGTTTTTCCATATAATTGTTTCATCCATAACCGTCGTTGTTGCCCGTAGTAAGACAAGTCTTGCGCCTCTAAGCACGTTGGTGAAGGTCCAATTCTTGGTATGAAAGAAGGAAAAGGTTAGGAAGGAGCCTTGCGCTATGAGATTGAAAAAAAAATAAATAAATAAAACTTGTAGGTCAGGCACGTGCACCCGAAGCTTCGTTCGACCCCATTTTCCCGATAGGGGAAGGGCTGACTACAGATTTCTTATTGTTTTTTTTACCACTCAAGTTCTCACTTAGCAACTCGCACCACTATTCCATTACAACTGCGCGGGAAAAACGAGTGACATGAATTTAAATGGCGCTGCATTAGGTATATCGTGTCCTACTGCACCTAAGCTGCGAAACTGAGTCCAGTGTATATTCTGTCAAAACGATGTACGGGAAAAACGACCGAGAAATTTGTAAACGTGAGAAGGGTCATGTTTTGTGATGACCTGTCTTGTGCACAAATCCACAAGTCTAGCTGAAATAAAAACAACTCTTTGTAAACAGCACATGGCGTGAACCAAATTGAGACGCAAGTACAGAAACGCGCGAATAGCGTAGGGACTTCCCTAAGGAGCATTGGAAACACTCCCTCCTCGCAAAAAAAAAAGAAAAAAAGAGAGACTGCACAAAGCTCGCACCTCAAAGACCGTGTCAGTTCCACAAATTACGCATCGCAACTGAGAAGCCGTAAATTTACATCCGCCCGCACTCTTCCGAGTTTGTGGGTACAGCGGTACCTCATCAGCGGAAGCGGTGATGCGCGTTTTGTTCCGGTAGCAAGCGAAACCAAGCACGGCCGCAGCAGGTGGTTGGGAGCTGTTCCAACCCCACTCGCTGTCGTCACCCGTGGCCGCCGATCCGTGGCTGGCGAGTGGCACGCATGAACGAGCTTGAACGGTGTTGTTTGGTCGGAGATTAAACTGGACGACCTTATGTAAGGCATATGGAGGCCGACGCCTTGGGCTGTTAAACGAATGTTTTCTTGATTTTGTATCTCGTGACGTGAACAGATAGGGCCAGGAAACGTCCAATGCAACAACCCAACCGTTCTCATGTGTATACATAATGAGGTACTAAAACTGCGCTAAAAACACAAAGACAAAGACGAGGAAAACAGGACTCGCGCAGACTCACAACTGAACGTTTAATGTTTCAAGGATGACATATATACAGTGAACATCTGATGAAATAGGATCATTGGACAGAGATACGCACCTAAATATTTTAGCTCACAATCAGCAAGAGATACCGACGGTTCACTTATACACCCCCCGCGTAATGTTAATTTTGAATGCCTCGAACAACTCAGGTGTGCACCAGGTCCTTGTGACGAAACAGCACTTTTGGGAAAGGTTCAGTTGTGAGTCTGCGCGAGTCCTGTTTTCCTCGTCTTTGTCTTTATGTTTTTAGCGCAGTTTTAGTCCTCATTATGAATTTAAACCAACTAGCCCGACTCGGTGCTCATGTGTATACGTTCACGTTAGCACTGTTCATTTAGTTGTTCAAGATACTAAACGGCAAGGTTAACAATAACATGGCGGCACTGACACCCATCTTTAAAATTGCCAATACCTACGGGGTGATAAGAATACGGGGCCTTCCACAGTTTAATTGTTACCTGATAAGTTTGGCGGATGGTAATCGCAAGTTTTAATTGTCCGGGTCGGGTTTTTGGGAAAGTTGCCTATCTATGCTGACCGCTGTTGCTATGCTGCCGTCTTAGCCAATATTTCACGCCTGAGGCAGCTTTCATACATCGTGTCGGATTTTACAAAGCCTAGAAAGGAAGGAAGAAAGGAAGGAATGAAGGAAGAAAGGAAAGGAAGGAAGGAAGGAAGGAAGGAAGGAAGGAAGGAAGGAACAGGTGGAAAGACAGGGAGGTTAGCCAGTTCTTAGACCTGCTGGCTACCCAGCGCTGGAGAAAGGAGGAATGAAAGAGAATAAGAAATATCACGAAAAGAAAGAAAACGAAGAAATAAAAACAAACAACATAAACAGATAAGAACACTGTTTTAAAGCCAAACTTTGTACTAGGCTACGTCTGTGGATGTGCCACTGACCGACTCTGTACTCGGTGAAGTCGCCCAATAAAACGTACACCATAGTAATTGAAGTAGAGCACCGAGTCGGGCTAGTTGGTTTACATTCATAATGACGACTAAAACTGCGCTAAAAACACAAAGACTGCGCGAGTCCTGTTTTCCTCGTCTTTGTCTTTGTGTTTTTAGCGCAGTTTTAGTCGTCATTATGACCATAGTAATTGCACTGCAAAAGAAAATACCACTTAGCGTGTTCCTGATACAGGGATTGCGGTTGTTTATCGTACCGCGTTTATCCCACGCCTTTCTCTTTACGAGGTGTTGTTTGCCTGCCAAAGGTTTCCCGTCGTTCTCGTCCCATGCGTGATCGCCAAATGGAACTCCCTACACAGAGATCCAGATTCGGCTTAGAGAGAGTCAGTAAAAACATTGAAAATGGAAGCACTGGGCAGAGGGTCGAAAGAAAGTAGTCGCTACTTCGACAACGAGTGTGAAACGAAGCTAACTCCGGACTCTTTTAACAATAAGGTGTCCACGCTTGTCTGGGTCTGTGGGAATACAATCGCGCTTTGAACTCCGCTCCTCCCTACCTAATACAACACGCTCTCCCCTACCCTCCGCTACGCTACCCCCTCCACCACGCTGCTCCCCCCCCCCCTCTTCCACGAACAGATACGTAGAGCGTGTCCACTTGATGCCTCCCCGTTCCCGTTCTTTTTTTTTCTTCTTTTTTTAGAGATCTCCCCGCGCTCTAGAGGGGGCGCCCTCGTCGAAACCACCAGGGGTCGCCTGGCCCACTCAAACGCCGCCGCTCATACCACCAGGGGGCAGCCGCCTCGCTGTGCCGTCGTCATTAGACTGCACTGAGGCAAGGAGTTAGCGCGTGTGTTTCTTGGCGAACCACGTTCTATGGTTAAGTGCATCCTTATTCTTTTTATCAGCTCCACATTTTTCACTACATATTTTTTTTGCCTCTTTAGAATAAAGCGCTCGTGGAGACGACTTCCGCGTGCGTCACTAAGACTCGTGCTGTGCGAACAAAGTGTCGACATCGCCCGAACAGTTACCCTTTCTCTCTCTCTCTTTTTTTTTTACAGCAACCCCATTCACCCTTTCCTTTCCTTAATTATCTTTCGCCGCCTCTTGAGGCGCCGGCATTGTGGAGTTCCGGAGGGAGCGGTATACCGCTACGCAAGCCGTCATTCACGACTGCTTCCCGTATAACCATTTCACCTTTCCCTGAAGCCCAACTCCATTTTCATTGAGACGCACCTATTGCAGAGCTTTTGCGATGGTTCTTGCCCGTTCAGCCCGCCTCTTTGTCGAAACCGGAGTAGTACCATTACGTGTGAACTTCTACATGCGTTTTCTACGATTCGACGCCGACACCTCGCGTACTTGCTTTTTTCAGTATTCTAATGAGAAACGCCGGACCGCTCTTATTCATTTGGTTTACCTTTCTGAGAATGAATGACGTCCCGTACGTTCGGGTCAACCTCAAACAGATATATCTAAGCTGAACTGAAAACAAACAAAACAAAGACAACATAAGTGCACCTCGTTCGAAGTGAAGGGTTGGAGGTTTTGAGGGGAGACTTCTGACCGTTTTTTTTTTTTACCGAAGCGGGTGTTCGTGTTTCGCGATTTCTTTTGGAACCCCCCGAATGGGACGTGTGTTGCGGTTGAGTGCCGTCTTTGAAGTGTTGACGGAAGTGGCGACGCGTAGCCCGTCCCATTTTCAACAGCTCTGCGGCATCAATAAAAAAAAAAAAAAAAAAAAGGAGGGTTTCCGTGGCGTGTACGCTGCATTTAACCCTTCCACTTGTCGCCTCCTCGTTTGTCAAGCAAACGTTATTTTTTTTTTCGGCAGTTAACCCGTTTTGTCGAACGTATTTCACGCATCACTTACGTGGGTTTACTTAGTAGGGATAAATGGAGAACAATTGTTCGGGAACGGAGGCGCGTAAATTTTTTTCTCCACCTGTTGACACGAAGATCGGTTGTTGGGAGTGCATTTGTGAAAGAGTTTGATGCTTTCTCACGCGCTGCATGTGTACCCAACGTTCTCACTTTGTCTTCAAATTCAACTACAAGCTGAACGGCTACATTCAGTTCCTTCCGTTAGCTCTCGTGTGCAAAGTCCGTGCCACTATGTATGAATGGCTCTTCATAAAAAAAAAAAGAAAAAAAACAGTTACATTGTTTGCTCTGTCTACATGGACGACTACAACAATCATCCTGCCTGTATTCTAAAGTGCAGAAGTCGCAGCGCTATTAGTAAACAGCATGTCGCATTTCCCGCCATCGCCTTTGGAGAGTCGTGCCTGAAGAAGCACTATACACTTATCGAGATGTAGAGTGCGCACACATCTCTGGCGATGCTTTAGATCAGTGGTTCTCAACTGGGGGTCCACGGAGTCCAGAGGGTCTTCAAAGCCATTTCTGAGGTACGCGAAACCCATCCGCGAAAAAAACAACAAAAAACAAACTGCTTTTTTGAAAGCGGATCGATAACTGGGCTAGTTGGTTGAACTGCATTAGTCCTGTTGTCTTTCCTTTCTTCTTTGTCGGTGTGCGCTTTGAACAGAGAAATAATGCTTTTTTGAAGGCACACACTGTCCAGTGACAGCGGTCCCTTCTGATGTTTGCAATGCTTGACTGTATAACGGTTCCGAATTGCGGCGGAGCGGACTTATGTTTTCTCTTCTCAATGAGATGGCTGTAAAGCTTTTCGCTGCAATTTTCTACGACACATTGTTTTTCCAGGCTTGCATATTTGAAGAGCAAGCATAGCTAGAAACGGGTGGCAATATGGCTGCAGACCGCGCAAGTTATTAACAAGCTGTTGAAATAGAATTGGCGTGACACTTTAGTTTCATGCATTCCTTGCCACGGAGAAACAAAGTGCACCTATTTTACGCTGCATATTGTGTTAATTTATGACCCCCCCCCCCCTTTCTTTCTTTTCTCTCAGTGAAAGGGTTTCCTCATCATTTGCAGGGGTGCACAAGGGGTCCCCGAAACATCCATGGCTGAGAATCACTGCTTTAGAGGCAACGAAAAGCCGCTAACGCTTTGAATAAGGTAACCGTGATTCAGGTGTAGATGCGGTTAGACGCGAAGCATGTGTGCACATTGTTCTATTATTGCGATAGCAATTATATGGACAGTCTCGACGGGTTTTTGCCGTCGCCGTTGCCGTCACCGTCGCCGTCATGTCGCGTATGAAGTCCAAATTGATAAGAACCCCCTGCGCATCGTACGTTCTACCAGCGGGTAATAGCGGGCGAGCGGGAGCGGTGAACGCGGCTGAAGCGGCGATCAAACGAGCCGGCCCATCTCCGTCGCTCCGAGGCGCATGCGATAAGATCCCCCCAACTGTTCAACCGGCCCCGCCCGTCGTTCGCGAGCGTGAAGGGACGCGAGGGGGGGGGGGTCCCTCGAGCGACCTTCGATTTTACGACCGCGGTCGTCGCGGGCGCGCGCGTTATCTCCCTATCTCGGCAGCCGACAGCGGGCGGCCGGTGTACCCTTCCACGTGCTGCGCTCTCAACGCGAAGAGAATGTGGTGTGCAGAGTGTCCCTGGAGCGGCCGTATTCTCTTAAATAAGCGTTTTCTAGTGTTGCGTGAGATCGGATCCAAAAGAGTTAGCTGCCAGCCTCACCTCGTATAACATTACAATTTGTTGCTATCGCATTCATTGCTTCACCCTTGCGGTGAAACAGTGACTTTTTTTTATTTACTACACCCATCGTACTCTCAGGTCAGCGTTCCTTCGCACAAAGGAACGCTGACATCTAGGGCGCCCATGATTCGGTGGTGTGGTTGTTAAGTAGTGTGAACAATGCGGGATTTTGGAGACAGGAGAACTCCGTTCGCTGTTGACGGTGGATTCCCCAATGTGAACGCAGCTTAAGTCATACGCAAGCGCGTAGTTTCCAGGCAGTGCGCTGAACTCAACCCCATTGTTCAGCCAATCATGATTGATGGGCGAATAAAAGGGTTGACAGTGTGTGCCTCACCCTTACGACATCAACGCTGTGTACTTCAATAAATTTGCTACACAAATAGTAAATAATATCATTGCAGTTTTTCGTGGATACAATTGCTTCTCTCTATAGCTTCTTCGACTTCCTAAGTAAAAGGTTGTGAATCATTTTTAGCCCCGTATTTCAGCTTTCGTAATGACGCATTCTCAGTAACAAGTTTTTAAGGTAATATTTTTACAGCATCAATTGTGCTTTCCTTAACGTTCGTTAAGGAAGATTACCCGCCATACTAGCTCAGCACGTAGGGCGTCACGCTGCTAAGCATGAGGGGTCGGGTTCGATTCCCGGTCACGGCGGCCGAACATATATGGGGGAGATATGCAAAGAACACCTGTGTACTTAGATTTAGGTGCACGTTAAAGAACTCCAGGTGGTAGAAATTCATCCGGAGCCCCCACTCCGGCGTGTCCAATAGTCATATCGTGGTTTTGGCACTTAAAACCCCAGCAATTATTATTAATTATAGTAAAGGAAGGATAACAACTAAACAAAGAGGCTTATTGTGAAGCCTACGTAGTAGTTGTAGGTTTTTTCTGATAGTTTTTCGTAGAAGAAGTAATAGAATTATGCAGTTTCTCATGCCAAAACCAGGACATGGCTATCCGGAACGTCGTATTTGCGGCTGACCCAGGTAGCGCTTGTGTACAGCGCTTCTGTTGTGTTGTGTGTATCTTAGTTTGTCTGTTCATGCTTTCTTAAAAATTTTGCGATGCTGTTCTGAAGCCCCAGTTAATTTGAACATCCCGAATTTTTTTCGACACCCCCTTGAACCACGCAGGTTTCTTTCTTCTTTTTTGTTCTTTAGCGTTAATTTTGTCCAAGCGTAAATGCGGACACAATGGCCGGGATTGAACCGCAGACCTCCCAAGCTCCCCAGCGCAACGCCGTTGCGACCCCGCTTTTTTTTAATGCTTGGGCTGCCGCGGAGTATGATATGCACCACTAAGCCTAAATGTCAAGTAAATATGACGTAAGTATCATGTTCATATAATGTCGCGCACCACGTAGAATCTGTACGCGACTTATTTAAATGTATGTCAAACACAAAACATGAAGAAATGGTTCAACTTTGTATATTCTTGTCGCAAGTTGTCGACATTAACGCGTAACGCTTTTCGCAGCGGCTTCGTACCTCTGTACACAACGGGACCTATAATTTTGCAACGTTTTCCCCACAAATAACGGGAACATTCGCAAGCGTGGCACAATTAAATGCGTTGAATGAGACTGATACGTCCAGGTGTTGCAATTAATTTACATTCCGCGATTTTGTTCAGAGCTCGATTCAAGCGGCAGGAAATATGGCGTCTTGCAGCTGTTACACATCAGGGAAATGCAAGTGTCAATGTTTATGTTTCTCCGCTTTCCGCGTTTCCCGCAGAGCGTGGCGGCGAAATTCGTTGAGCGAGCGAACGCGGCGATGCGTGTATTTATTAACTGCGTGGCGTGAGATGGGTGTGGTCCTGTATATTTTTAAATTGGAAACAAACACTTCGCGGCATTTATTGCTCAACGGTATTCGTTTACTTTGCCATTATATTTTGTAGGGGTAATGCGTGTTTGATATCCCGATACATTTTTATTCCCATTTCTTTTGTACCGGGATATACGAAAACTTCAACAGCCAACCGCAACGAATCTACGCTAACGGTGTCGCAGCCAGCTGCATCGACCGCATTGGTGTTGCCAGGTGGGGGGTGAAAGTTTTAATTTTGCTCGCTTTTATAGATCCATATACACGCAAACACATACAATCGTACGCACGGACATATATAAAGGGTGAGGACACCGGCCCCTCGGCCCTCCCCCCTCCCCCGCAAAAACAATTTTTGGCAATGCCTCCAATCAACGGCAAAGAGAACTAGTCGTGAACGTTGGTCGTGCGTCACCTGAACCACGTGATATTTGCGCACTTCTTTGCTACCGCGTTAATTTGCTGCAGTGCGCACCAATGTCAGCTGTAAAAGTTCTATACAACTGGTATTTGAAGAAGTCCGCCCCACAAATAAATAATATATATATATACATACATATATATATATATATATATATATATATATATATATATATATATATATATATATATATATATATATATATATATCATGGAGGCATGCAAACACGGACACAAGAGTGATGTCAAGACAACGGAAGCGCCCACTATCACCTGAAGAGGCGTACAGTGGCAGAAAAGAAAGATGGCATGGAAACTAAGGTGCGCATGCCCAGGTAATAGGTGAACCCATCAGTCCGGCGCTCGTCGGTGTCTTCGTGAAAGATAACTGTTGAAGTATTTGACTACTTTTTTCATGCCGAGTCAATCGACGGTTGACTCACGCATGCGCTGCCACTGTTATCGATATACCATGCCCGAATCATAAGACGTACCTACTTCTTCATTCCTGTGCTTATGCAAAACTGTGCACTAATCGAATTTGTGCATGCACTTACATTCTCGAGCATGTAAACAAAGATTAGAAGGTCAGCTTCCGGTCAGCGAACTCTTATTTTACAATAATCTCTAGTTAACGCAGTGGCACGTCCGTCCTACGTAGGAACGGCCGCAGCTAGAAGGATGCTTATACACCACATCTGTACGGCAATCAGTGAATTTTTTAATGTGTTTTACGAATGAAATATCGGTCCGCTTCTTGTCTATTACTTGCTCATTCTCTCCACAGCGGCACCTATCTTACCTAGCTTATTGACAGCCATAAAAACAACATTACCGCAGCATCTACTTCCCACTTTCTATAGCATGTGAGATACGAAGTGAGTGTGAGCAATACATACGGCATTATTTACGCTTTTCCCCCAACCAAGGTAGACGCCAGGGATCATGTCAAACTTGAACACCAAATACAGTCTTCAATTCCGCGCGCGTCTTGGTTCTGACAGGTTTCAGCAAACTCCAACATTTTTTTAACGCACTTCCTTTCCTCAACTTCAACGTCAGACAACACTCAGCTCACTGTAATTTACGTACGCCGCGCTACCAAACTCGTCTCTCGATACCCTCTATCCGTGATGCTCGCGTGCGAGCCAAATGCGTCTACTTCAGCTTTATAGTTAATTTAAGGGGATGATGATGTTACTCTTCATCTGACAACCACTCAGGAGGCGCTCTCTGAGTTCCCTACGCTTCAGCGAGCATAATAAAGAAGTGTGGGAACCCGAGCACGTGTAATAGCAACAGAGTGCAAGCAGATGATCTGGCGCACCGCTTTTTATCGTACACGCTCTGTATACGTTTCAGTTGGCTGTCAAAAATGCGCGCATCAGCTCATTTTGACGCTGATGTGCCCTGCACGGAGACCCTCCAGAAATCTCCTCATGATATTTTTCTCTTTTACGAATAGGATAGAACTTGCTTTTACCTCGAGGCATCGCCTAACTTACGCGCTCTTGTATGCTGCTTCCAACGTCTGAAGTGGGATATATATCTTGCTACACGCAAACAGATGATTGAGTGGTCCATGAGCGAGGACACGTTCCGTTGCGGGTCACGTTATTTCCTTCTATTTTTTTCGAACTGGAAGTAGAAAGGTGTGCGAGCGGTCTACGTCTTTTTTTACAGTGGAATGATTGATTACTCATAATGACCCGACACAGCACTGGGCCTTCGACGCGTAATGCGGAACTTTCGAAAGCAAACTTCTTGCGATTGCCATGTACGCATCACCTTTTCATGCGCTAGCTGAACTTAAGTTTACTTTAACAGGCAGAACGCTGACGAAGCATAACGCTGCGCGCGAACCATGGTCGTTCGATCGGTATTCTAGCCTAACTACATACACAACGTAACCGTTCTTGCGCGAACGAAATCAAAGCAGAGTGGCGGATTCTTTGTCGCCGTCGCTTTCGCATGCGTGCTGCATGGCCACATGATGGCGCTGTCGTCTCGCAGCTGTATCACCTATTACGACCGCTTCGGAATTTCTTACTGCTCATCCTTCCATTTCCCTCTACATATTTCACACGATCTGAACGAAGGACAGGTGTGGAGTGTGATCGTATGTTAGAAACCAGAGCTCAGGTGCTCTTTCACGTAATTAAGGATGCGCGCGTGTGTGTTTGTGTATGTATGTATGTATGTATGTATGTATGTATGTATGTATGTATGTATGTATGTATGTAGGTATGTATGTATGTAGGTATGTATGTATGTATGTATGTATGTATGTATGTATGTATGGGTGTGTGTGTGTGTGGAGATAGATAGATAGATAGATAGATAGATAGATAGATAGATAGATAGATAGATAGATAGATAGATAGATAGATAGATAGATAGATAGATAGATAGATAGATAGATAGATAGATAGATAGATAGATTTGCTCACCGACGCAATGTTTAGAGTGTCCGACAGATACCGTAGTCTTCGACCCACGATCTTGGCTCCGTCTCGACACGATCTCGTGCCACATTGAGTCGGCTCGGTTTGCGTCGAGAAATCATCCATGACTCGACACGATGTCACCACGTCGGGCAGGAGTGTAGGTGTGGCCGGTAAGCCTGCGTGCAGAGCATAGCGTTAGTGACACCAACTTCGATAAGTTAGCTTGAGGTCGTAGGTTCGATATCATCGGCGGCTACGGCACACTGAATATGGGCGCAAGTAAGAAGTCCCCATTCGGCTTAGATTTACGCACTCTTTAAAGGAACCCGAATCAACAAAACCATTGTGGAGTACGAAAATGCGGCGTATTTCAAAATGACATTGTTTTAGGCAATAATCACTCCAGAATTTGATTAATAAATCAAGATAGCTTCGTTACTCTTCGGGATTATCAGTGTATTAGTACAATGGAAAGCTTGCAAAGATTAGGAGATCCCGGCAACGATGAATGGATCGAAAGAGCATGGAGGGGAACATGAACTGGGACGAGGAGGCCTATGTTGTGGATATCAAATTTCCATAGGTAATGTTATAATTCATATTGGGAGCGAAAGATCGAATTGGGCACGATATGTAATTCTCAATATACCTAATCACTCCTCCAATAGTGCTATTCTGCAAGTTCTAACGCACTCGCTGGAAGATACGTCAAGAGGCACTTGCTCTGCAATTCCACATTGATAAACTCTCCAAACAAGGGTTGCCAAACACGCGTCCCGCACAATGACTGTCTTCGTCCCAAATTTACTCTTTTTATTTCTTTAATAAGTATGTTCGTGAGCTGCAAAGATGTGGCTAGTCTCAAGCATGTCTTTTCGCTATCCACCCCATGCGGCGGTCACCAGGTGTTAAAATATAACCACGAAAAAAAAATCGCAGTTTCACCGCAAGGGCCAAGGAATCAGTGCGATAGCAACGAATTATAATGTTATCCGAAGTAAGGCTGGGAGCTAACTCTTTTGGATACGGTCTCGCGTAGCTCTACATAACGCCGGTGTAAGAGAATACGGCCGCTTCAGGGACAGAAGCGGTTTTCGCACAGTCTCTTCGCGTTGAGAGCCCGGCACGTGGAAGGGCATACGAGCCGCCCGCTGATGCATGCCGTGATAGCGCGCGCGGCAGCGATCGCGACCACGGCGTTATAATCAAAGTTCCCAGTTGCAAATCGAGTCGCGGTCACGGTGCAAAACGCTCGCGCTCTACCTTCCACGGTGGTGTAGTGGTTACGGTGCTCCACTGCTCACCCGAAGGTCTAGTGATCGAATACCGACTGCGGCGGCGGCATTTTCGATGGAGGCGGAAAGCTTGAGGCCTGTGTAATTAGATATAGGTGCACTTTGAAGAACCCCAAGCCGTCAAAATTTCGGGGGCCTTCCACTACGGCGTCCCCATAATCTTACCGTGGTTTTCGGTCGTTAAATCCCCAATAATCGTTAATACAGCTCACGGTCTGTCTGTCACCGAATTAAAGGCCTAAAAAAAAAGAATCTCAACTAAGCATGGAACAGCCTTCGTACTGGTCCCCTCCATCTTTTTTTTTTTCTGTTCTGGGAGAAATAAAGATACCACCACCACCGCCTCTTGTACGATTGAAAGAAAAAAAGAGATTTTGTCTCTTAACTTGGCAGGTTTGCGTGTGTCTTTCGCGCACCTGAGTTGCGAACTAGAAAACAAAAGGGTGGCATTTTTTTTTTCTAAAAGAGCCATTTCCACTTTAATTAAAACTAAGAAAAATGCAGTTTTTTTTTGTTTTTTTTTTTACTGACAATATGGTCGTGCCGGCTCCAACATTTTTTTTTCCTGAATACCGCTATCGTTTGTATTCAGGAGTAAAATTTCCATTTGGCGCTTATAGATCGCAACATTTACATTTCTTTTGGGCTTGAGCTTTCTCGTAAAAGAAGTCTAAATCACAGCGAATGAACGATATAGCAATATTTTTCAACGAAATTAACACCATCCTCATGCTTCCGTCCTTTTGTTGCATGGGCATAATGCCGATGACTAGACTTGAAGAGCGAGTGGTCCTTCCTGGCAAAAGGCGCACTATTCTGGACTGTCGACAGCGTTTTTTCATGTTTTTGACCTCTGTTGAAGTCCTTCAAAAAATACTTCAGCTGTTCTTGTTCTTCTTGTCTCGTTTTATGCCGCACCATTTCGGATCGCTCCTTCTTCTTCTTTAAGAAATAGATCGGTGCCCAACATAGGTCGGCAAAATAAATGGAGCTCACTCAGACTCACTCAATAAATATAGTTCTCGCACAGAACTCACTCGGACTCAGACTCACCAAAACATTGCTGAAGCAACCTCACTCGGACTCAGACTCACGAAATTTCTCTCCAACCAAACTCACTCGGACTCAGACTCACCGATGTTTTCGTCAACCGGACTCACTCGGACTCAGACTCGCGAAACGTTTCCTCAGACAGACTCACTCGGACTCAGACTCATGAATATTTTCGTCAACCTGACTCACTCGGACTCACCAAAATTTTTCTCAAGCGGACTCACTCGGACTCAGACTCACCAAAACATAACTCAGCCGGACTCACTCGGACTCAGACTCACGAAAATATTACTCAGCCCGACTCACTCAGACTCAGACACACGAAAATATAACTCAGACGGACTCAGACTCACCAAAATTTTCCTGAAGCGAACTCACTCGGACTCACAGACTCGACAAACTTTTTCTCAACCAGACGTACTCGGACTAAAAATCAGTAATATCGATTTGTTCCGGCTCATACAATAAATGTTGAAGGAGTGACGATTGTTACAGCGCGAACTCAGGACAAGGACAAAAGATACACAAAGACGAGCGCCTGAGTTCGCGCTTCATGATCTACCAACTAGCCTAAGCCGCCACCCGTCCAATGAGTGCCATGAAAAAAGCTTATGTAGAATAACAAATGTAAAGGGTTTACAAATGCCTGGCAACCTTGAAAATATATATATGATAGTTTTCATCATAAAAGAAGTTATTTCCCGTGCATCTCAATGTCTATAGTAAAGATAAATTCAACATTATACGCGATTATCGCAATATTGAGAATGTTTTCTTTAAATATAAGAATGGGTATACCGACCTTCGAGGAACATTAGGTTTTCATTCCTGTTACATTTGAAATGCGCTATGCGCACGCGCCGTTTGTTTTCAATGGGCGAGCGCGTACGTGCGTTTTTGGCAGACCCAATTATAAATTACGTCCTTTCTTACGCTTTGCCGTTCGAAGGCCTAATCACGCTACTTGGGAACGAAGAAAGCTTGACATTACGTTATGGCGCTTTTCTAAACACGTTCATGAAACTGCCAATGGTCTTGCAGTCGATTTACCGCTCATTGACAACGCAAAAAAGAAAATAATATGAGGCGGCCATCTTTTGCAGAATCGAGCTCACCACCCTTGAAAAATTTTGGAAACATGGCCTTATGTGTTTCATGGCTATGCCTCTCTTAAGTTTCGAAAATACCCGCCACGGTAGTATAGTAGTTATGGTGCTCGACTGCGGTCCTGAAGATCACGGCATCGAATCCCGGCCGCATTTTCGATGGATGCCGAAATGCTTGAGGCATGTATGCTTATATTTAGGTGCACGTAATGAACCCCAGGTAGCCAATATTTCCGTAGCCGTCCACTACGGCGCCCCTCATAATTACATCATAGTTCGTCCACGTTAAACGCCAGTAATTATTATATTAGTGTTTCGAATTATAGAAGTGCTATGTTCGGTTTCAGTCGGTGTCATGCTTTCGCAAAGTGATTGCGTATAATAAAGGTTGGTATTTTACGTCGCAAAACCAAGATATGGTTGTCAGAGATGCCGTAGTGGGGGAGCTCCAGATATTTCGACCACCCAGGGTTCTCCAACGTGCATCTTAATCTCAGTACACGGGTTGTGACTGCGTTTGTTTTTAGCAAGATATTTTTCGGAGCCGGCTAAGAACGAGTTGTCACTGTCAGTCACTGCTCTATCTCGTGGATAATGGTGGAGAGTCGTATGAGTACCACGCTGAATACGGACACAAGGCAAAAAGGAACGCGCATAGGCGCGCGCCAATGAGAGCCAGCCAGTGGGTTCAAAGGTATGGTCGAAGTTTGGTACAGACCATGCAAAATGAGGTGGCAATTTTCAGCTTTCCAAAATATCCAATCGCTGGCAGTCAAGCCAATTGCAAGAATACCGTGTTCAAAGGTGGGGACGCGGGCACCGCTTCACAGTGATCATACTAGTCCCCAGAAAGGACAGGAATATTCATTTTTAAGAAAAAAGTCATTGGACATGGCGCTGAACTTGCAAATGAAGGGTTTATTACAAACCAGACGCAATAAATTCACATAGCTAACCCTTCTATGTGAATTTCATTTCTTTTTATTCACACTGCGTCGCTGTTATATCAATCCTTAATAACTTATTATTTGTATTGCTTTTTGCTTTGATGTAACTGCTAATCTCTTATGCACTGTCACATGCACAGCTCCCCTCTGTGATTCCTTCGGGACTTCAGGGTGCTATTGAATAAATAAATAATTGAGGAGCCTCTTTTCATCGGGTAAATGGCGGCAAGCGAAGCTTGCCGTCTTCGTGCGCAACGTACTGTTTTTCTTTGCAGAATAACAGACTGATTGGCAGTTGGTGTGCGTTCATAATGACGTCTAGTGATTCATAAAACATGAGAAATGCGCTAATTTGTCTCCCATGAGGGGACACTGCTCAGCGACTTTTGATCGAAAGCCAGTGCTACAACGAATACAAAAAGAGTGAGAGGCAGGACATGCGCCTTTTTTTTTTCTTTCCTTCAAAGACTACATTCTTGAAAGATGCAGGGAGGGGGGGTGAGGGTTGGAGAGCAGTGCTCAAGTCTCCTACATTTCTGAGACCGCACCTTATCTTAACACCAGCGCATACCCCACCCTCTATCTGTCCTATTAAAGAAGTACTGAAACAAAATTTTGAAGGCCAGATAACATGTGGGATAGGTTTGTGTATACACACGCGCATCATCTACGAAATATCAAGAGATAATATAGCCTAGAACGTATTTAAAATCCATTTTAAAATTTGTATCGTGTTACTGCAGCTAAGCGTGCCTTCGTTTATTGTGTAAACAATCAACCACCCGCTGCGTCACGAGTTTAAATACAAAACTCCAACCAAAATCACCAGTCGTCGCCACAGCAGCGGATAGACGAAAGGAAGACGGTGCCGACCACCAGGGATACCAAGAAAATGAAATGCTCGCTGACCACATCGACGCGCTCAGGCGTCTCCCTTTTGGGCGCCCTTTCAACAAACGCTTCCTGGGTGCGTCCATAATCACCCGTGACCCCCCCCTACCCACTCTGAAAAAAGATGAAGCTGTGACCTGGAGAGCCCGATTTTGCTGCGTCTACTCACTAGGCTGTGTGTTCTGGCGCTACCGTCGCACCTCGTAAACTGCATTGCCGGGTGCCTATACAAAGGCGTTTATCCGCAGAGCCCTCCGCAAGAGAAAATTCGGGGGAAACGTGACACCAACGGCGCCTCAACGACGCCGCGTGTCGATCCCCTACATTGCGGGCGCCAGCGAAGCAATAGCCCGTATACTAAGAAAGGCAGGGGTCGACGTTGCCCACAAGCCATCCACCACTATCGGCAGTTTCATCCCAGGCCCAAAATCAGAAAAATCGGAAAAAGCGCAGGGCATCTTGTACCGGATCACGTGCGCCGACTGCCCCGCTTCCTACATTGAGGAAACCAAGAACTTCCATGAAAGAATGCGGCAGCACAAGAATGACCTCCGTCACTTGAACAGTGGACGGAGCGAAGTGACAGAGCACTGCTAGCGGTTTGACCACCATGCTAGTACCGACGGTGCGGTGATTTTGGAAAAATAAAGGAACCTTCGCCGTGGCCCCTCCTCGAATCCTGGTACATTGAGCACACAACGGGAAACATCAACCACACCACGGGGGCACTGCCCTCCCTCTACTGCGAGGGCTTGCGACGACTCACACCAAACCATCACGCCTGGCAAGAAGGTGTTGCACATCTGGGGCCTTCTCACCCCTGAAGAAAAAGCCGATCAGGCTTCGAAACGTCGCGGTTCACAAGGCAAACTTCTGCTGAATGTTCACCTATGAAAGAATACAGGTATTTGCGTTGCAGGTCCCAAGCCTAGAGTGTCGAGCTCGCTGCTTCATTTTGTACTCTCCTTGCATCCCCTGGGCTGTATTAAGAGCTCGAAAGCAAGGTACGAGAAACGAGCCTGGGAAACGCCCGTGCCATGAAGCTTTTTTGCCGTGTGAACTGGACGAACACAATGACGGCTGAGGGACCACCGAAAGTGCTTCGGCGCGTCAACGCTGACTATGCATGGAAAGGTGTTTGAATAGGAAAGAAAAGAAAAAATATGAAAAAAAAAACGGCTGTTGCTTTGTTGTGTCGGCTAGGACTGAACTTCAGGCGTGCGGGGAAATATGGCAGCAATATCTCCTAAAGAGAGTCTAGAATACGAAGAGGTCATTAAAGTTTAAAAGCTCCTCGAATTGCCTAGAGGTAACAGAATTTTTTGACCACATTACAGCCCAAAGAAATTTGTTTTTTGCGAGTGATGAAGCGCCGCGCATGGCATGAATGGTGCGTTTCTACCCCCTTCCTCCTTGAAACCCAGTCGCCACAACTTTCAAGGTACCACGGGGGGCAAGCTTTATCTAGCCACTTTAAATAACGCAGCCGCTGTATAATTGGTAGTGAATGACATGACGAAAGCCGGTGGTCTGTGTCGTCGCTACATTTTTAACGAAGTTTGAAATTCGGCGAGATGGTGCATAGCTATTGGGAAATTGTTGAGCTCAAAACAATGCATTCAGAAGGCATTCACAAGCGCCCGTTCTGTCTCTCTTGTACTTGTGAATGCCTTGTTCGGCGCTCAAAAATTTGCCAATTGCCACATTTATTCATGGAAAAACCGATGCGGCATCTAAGGACACAAGCGGTTCAATGCAACAGAGAGCGACGGGGTGCTCGATGCTCGCGAATCATGCTGCTTTGTCGTCTTTGAATCCACATGAATGATGAAGCTGGAACATTGCGCTCATTCCCCGTTGATTAGGTACATAATTGTAGATCAAACTCAATGTGGATCACGATGTCGGTTAATAAATTGGCCTGGAGTTGTACATGTGTCAGAACATACTGCACTGCCCACTCACATGCCCTCATATGTGAGGACATGGACAGCTTGATAATTTGAAAAATATTTTCTGGGGCTTTACAAGGCACGCCATAAAAGGAGGCTATAAATATTTGTAGCCATAGGTAGGCAAAATAAATGGAGCCCACGCAGACTCACTGAATAAATCTTTTTAGCTTAGCACATAGGACCCAGACAAACCAAAACTGTGCTGAAGCGAACTCACTCGGACTCAGACTCATGAATATTTTCGTCAACCGAACTCACTCGGACTCAGACTCACCAAAATTTTCCTCCGACTCAGACTCACCTAAGTATAACTCAGCCGGACTCACTCGGACTCAGACTCACCAAAGTATAACTCAGCCGGACTCACTCGAACTCAGACTCACCAAAATTTTTCTCAAGCGGACTCAGTCGGACTCAGACTCACCTTAGTATAATTCAGCCGGACTCACTGAGACTCAGACTCACACCTCAATCTGAGTCTGAGTGAGTCGACTCATGAGTGAGTTTGCCGACCTATGGTGCCCAATATCTGCATTCCCGTTGTCTATATTTCAGGTATACCATCTTAGAGCGAAAGAAGGACCTGATGCCGTAGCGCAATACTCGAAAAGAAACACTAAGTGGCAGAAAAAAAAAGTGGGGGAGTCGGTCTCTTACTCCTTCTATTCGATTTTTGTCTTACAATTTCATGTGCTTCAGTAACTACCAACGCATCCAGGAAAAACTAATCGTGCAACGAAAGCACGATAACAAAGAAACTAGGATGACAGAGAAATGCAGCACATTGGATACGGCCATGTTGGTTGTTGGTTTAATCAATCCGGTTCAGTTTACTTCAAGCAAGTGCAGAATTTGGCCCACTTTTCATTCGATACTGCTTCTTTGAGTCCATGTTATAATCAGGCATTGCCCTATTTTGATTACAAATGTTCTCAAGGTGGCAGGTACTTAGGCGCGCTTGACGCTCCCGCGAAATCTAGCCCTGTTTCGGTTTCTTGATTTGGCTCTTTTAGAAAAGAAGAAAAAAAAAGCCACAAGTGTTTAGCTGCAGTGCATTGGGAGGGGGGGGGGGGTGCGGAAATCATGTGTTGTATTGTAGTGCACGTTTAGTATAAATGAAAAATAAAACACAGATTTTTACTCACTGATGAACGATACGTATCATTGCGCTAACTCACGATCCCACTGGGTTACGAATTACGGTATCAAGGGTAAATGTGGTTCATAATAACGCTGTGGCGGCAGCCAAGCCAAGCCAAGCCGCCAGGCAGCGCCACCCTCCGCTGCTCTCCGGAACCTCCAGAGAACCTGAATAAACAGTTGATGTTTGGGATCCACGCCGCGCGGTCGTGTCTTCTTCTCCCGCGCGTACACGCGTCCCAACAGTGGTGACCCGGACGAGGCTTACCGCCTTTTTCAAGCGATCGACGCCATGGAGACTCCCCCTGACGCACCGGCCATCTCCGCCGTCGACATCAGGCTCCCGCCGTTTTGGACAGCGGACCCGCAGCTGTGGTTCCTGCAGGTGGAGTCCCAATTCACCGCTCGTCGTATTGCCGCTGAGCTAACAAAGTACCACCACGTGGTCGCCAGCCTCCCACCGGCAATAGCGAGCGAGATACGCGATCTGCTGGTCGCTCCACCTGCAGAGAACGCGTACACAGCGCTCAGACAGCTGCTCATCAGCCGCCTCACGCCGTCAGAGCCTCAGCGACTGCAGCAGCTACTGCACGACACCGAGCTCGGGGACCGGACGCCCAGCCAATTGTTGCGCCACATGAGACAGCTGTTGCACACGGCCGGCGCAGCCACCACCGATGCCGACAGCAGACTGCTTCGCGAGCTGTTCCTACAGCGACTTCCGGTCAACGTGCGCATGGTCCTCGCCTCGGCTGCCGACAAACGCCTGTCTCAACTCGCCGAGCTCGCGGACTCGGTGCTGGCGGTCGCTCCGCCGTCCGTCGCGGCGCTACAGCCAGACATCGCCGGCGGCGCGCCCACGACCACGCTGCATGACATCCGGGAGCAGATATCCCGCCTCGCCGATACCGTCGCAGCGATGCAGGCCCGCAGCACTCCCGAGGAGCGCCAGCGCCCAGCAGTGCAACAGAGAATCTGCTGGTATCACAGGAAGCATGGCAATGCTGCTCGCAAATGCATTCCTCCGTGCGACTATGCGGGAAACGGGAGCGGCCGGCACTGAGGACGACCAGTGTCGCAGAGGCCCCCCGAACGTCGTCCATCAGTGTTTTTCCTCACCGACCGCGACAGTGGCCTTCGATTCCTCGTGGACACCGGCGCTGAGGTGAGCGTGCTGCCGGTTGGGTCCACCGATCGCCGTGTCCCCAGTGCGTCCCCGCTTCAGGCGGTCAACAACACAACCATCGCCACCTACGGACATCGCTCGCTGCCACTCGATTTAGGCTTGAACAGAACGTTCCGGTGGATTTTCATCGTGGCAGCAGTGAAGTTCGCCATCTTGGGTGCGGACTTTCTTCGGCATTTCGGCCTTCTCGTCGACGTGCGCAACCGCCGCCTTCACGATCCCGTGTCGCAGGCAACTGTGCAAGGCAATCCCTCGCACCACCCTCCGCTGAGCCCCACTCTGCTCGGGCCGTCCGGTGCAGAACGTTTTACTCGCATTCTGCAGGATTTTCCCGAGTTGACGAGGCAGCCGCCAGCCAGCGCCGCGGTGAAGCACGAGGTACGCCATTACATCGCCACCAGCGGCCCACCCGTGCACGCGCGGCCTCGCCGTTTGCCTCCAGAGAAGTTGAAGGTCGCACGACAGGAATTTGAACACATGATGGAGCTAGGGATCATCAGACCCTCGTCGAGCGCCTGGGCATCTCCACTTCATATGGTGCCAAAGTCAACGCCGGGAGACTGGCGACCATGCGGGGACTACAGGGCGCTGAACTAGGTAACGACTCCAGACAGATACCCGGTACCGCACATACACGATGTCACGACGAGGCTTCACGGTGCCACTATCTTCTCGAAGATCGACCTGGTGCGGGCATACCATCAGATTCCCGTTGCCCCGGAGGACGTCCCGAAGACCGCCATCGCAACGCCTTTCGGACTTTTCGAATTCCTCCGAATGCCATTCGGACTCCGAAACGCGGGTCAGACATTCCAGCGGTTCATGGACGGTGCTATACGCGGCCTCAGCTTCTGC
The DNA here is from genome assembly GCA_030522465.1 of Rhipicephalus appendiculatus. Taxonomy (NCBI): domain Eukaryota; kingdom Metazoa; phylum Arthropoda; class Arachnida; order Ixodida; family Ixodidae; genus Rhipicephalus; species Rhipicephalus appendiculatus. The sequence goes on from JALIZH010011926.1 coordinate 94,109, forward strand.
CACGCCTATCTTGACGACTTGCTAGTCGCCAGCAGCACTCCGGAAGAGCACGTGAATCATCTGCGCATCGTCTTCCAGCGCTTAGTGGAACATGGCGTGGTCGTGAACATGGCCAAATGCGAGCTTGGTGTGCGACAACTCTCGTTTCTTGGACACGTCATCTCCGCCTCAGGAGTTCTTCCTCAACCCAACAAGGTTGAAGCCGTGCAAGGATTTCCGCAGCCGACCGCCAAGCGCCAGCTTCGGGAATTTCTGGGTTTGGTAAACTTCTACCGCCGTTTCATTCCCCGCTGCGCCCATATCCTTCAACCTCTTCACGACCTGCTGGCCACTTCACGAAATGGCTCGGACACCCTCTCCTGGTCTCAAGAAGCAAAAGAAGCCTTCTACGAGGTCAAGGACGCTTTGGCAAACGCCGCACTGCTTGAATACCCCAGGTCCGGTGTCCCGCAGAGCGTAATGGTGGATGCCTCCGATACAGCCGTTGGGGCTGTATTACAGCAGCTCGTTGGGGGGAATCTGGCGCCCGATTTCCTTCTTTTCGAGGAAGCTAACACCTACCGAGCGCCGCTACAGCACCTTCGGGAGAGAACTGCTGGCCGTGTACGCTGCCATACAACATTTTCGCCATTTCCTGGAAGGTGTAGAGTTTTTCGTCCTCACCGACCACAAGCCGCTTACTTATGCATTGCGCTCGCTAAGCTCCGACGGTGGAACGCACACAGCACGTGAACGGCGCCAAATGTCCTATATATCAGAGTTCACGACTGATATCCGCCACGTCAAAGGCGGCGACAACGAGGTAGCGGACGCCCTCTCACGGAATCCTGTGAACGCCATCATGCCCACACTACAGGTTGATCTTCCCGCTTTGGCAGCCGCTCAACGTGAAGATGACGAACTGAAACACCTGTTGACCGCGACCACTGCCCTGAATCTTGAGTGGATCCCAGTTCCCGGATCCGAGGACAAGGTTTGCTGTGACACAAGCGTCAGTAGAACTCGCCCGTTCGTGCCCGCGAGCCTCCGTCGCCATGTGTTCGAGTCCTTGCACAGACTGTCTCATCCGGGGATTAGAGCCACCCAAAGACTGGTGACGGCACGATTTGTCTGGCCGGGCGTAAATCGGGACGTCCGACGCTGGGCACGCGAATGTGTAGCTTGCCAGCGCTCTAAGATACAACGCCATACCTCGACAGCACTGGGAACACTCCCCACTCCGGATTCTCGCTTTGATCATGTCCACCTGGACATCGTCGGCCCACTGCCACCCTGCCACGGAAAGGCCTACCTACTGACCTGTGTCGACAGGTTCACCCGCTGGGCGGAGGCCATCCCTATCGCGGACATCACTGCCGAGACGGTTGCGAGTGCTTTCCTGTACCACTGGGTAGCCCGTTTCGGTGTGCCCTCCACGATAACAACAGACCGCGGCCGACAATTCGAATCAGCCCTTTTCACTGCCATCAGTCAGCTCATGGGCACCTCACGCATACGCACGACAGCGTACCACCCCATGAGCAACGGCATGGTGGAGCGCTTTCACCGCCAGCTGAAGGCTGCGCTCACGGCAACCGAGGAACACAACTGGGTGGAGGCCCTCCCACTCGTTCTTTTGGGTATAAGGTCCACCTTGAAAGAGGACATTGGCTGCAGCGCCGCTGAGCTGGTCTACGGCACGACACTCAGGCTGCCGGGAGAGCTCTTTGCGCGCGGCTCAGAGGAGGCATCCATAGCTTGCAGCGACTATGCACTTCGCCTACGCAACGTCATGAGCAAACTGCGCGCGGTACCTCCACGGCCCCCCAGGGTCGCGTGTGGTGCACGTCGACCCACAGCTCACATCGTGCCCATATGTGTTTGTACGACACGACGCGGTTCGGCGACCTCTTCAGCCACCCTATGATGGGCCGTTTCAAGTCCTCCGCCGTGGCAACAAGCAATTCACAATCAAGAGAAACGGCCGTGAGGAGGTCGTGTCGTTGGACCGCATCAAGCCAGCACACACTCCCGCGCGTACACGCGTCCCAACAACGCACGTGCACAACACCAATCTGACCCAAAACTTACAGGGTCCCTTGTGCATTCACCTAACACGACTAGAATTCGAAAGCCATCTTCTTTTCCTTCTCAGCAGATGTATTGATCCAGCCCAGCCACCCTACGAAAGCTTTGTGCACCTAGCGTGATTTTGCTTTGCCTCCAAGATCATAGGTACCTCCCCTGGTTTCGCCCTGCCTTCGTGATCTGCGCACTTTTGACCAAGCTACGATGTCATGTGATGATGGCATCATGTGACGTCACGAGACGTCACGGCAAGTTTATGACGTCACGATGACGTAACAAATGTGGGCGATCTGTGAGGTCGTGATGACGCCATCACGTAAGGATGATTTATTACATCCCGGACGCCGACAGTCAATTTTCGTCTCCGATGAGGCACCTAATGCTTTCGCCTGAATAGCGTGGCTAGGCTATTGAGCACAAAGTAGCATTCCTTGCACGTGCTTGTTCCATGCCCAATATCATAGAGTTTCCTATAAATACACTAGAGGAAACTCTGGCCGCTAGTGTCTATGGGAGCTGCAACGCCCGGTGCTTCAGCCAGCATGGGAATGATGGGTAGTAAACAAATTTGCCAAGTCCTTGCCCAGTGTTCGTTCTTTTGGCTCCGTGTGGCCTGAATCCGCTTTGCAGCAATACGAAGTTCAGCAAAGGTTTAGCAGTTACGCTTCACTACCTCGACCCTTTTAGGCTCACGAATTCAAATCGGCTCACGAAGATCAGAACGGCCCGTTCTTTTATCCGAAACAGAACCAAAACACAGCAATAAACAAAGCCACAAGTGCGTTCGAAGCCGCAAGCACGAAGACTAGGCAAATTTGTGTACTACCCATCATTCCCATGGTGGCTGAACGATCGCAGCGCCAGAGTCCCCTCTAGGTAATTTTAGTAAAGTCTATGCATGAATTCCCTCACCTTGCTGGAGACGTCCCAAAATGAAGACTTCACCCATGGCAAGCCGTAGGGGTTGGACGAAGAGAAATTTCCCGAACGGCGTAGCGCTACAATCATTGCAAGTCCTCATTTCACTCGCGTCATCGGCGCACGACACGAGAAGCGAACGCATCATGCCTCCGTTAAAACCGTTCCTCGGAGTCGAGCCGCCAGTAGTAGCCAACACTATCCGCCGATGAGGAACGCTCCAGTCGATATCGAGCACCACAGAGACGGCACGCGACCGCACCCGACCAGAACCACGTGCGTTGTGAGCGCGCGCCATGAGTTTTCTCACGCGGGGAGCGCGCCGCCCCGTCCCCAGAGGGAAAGTGAGGTGGAGAGGAGGAGAAACGATGGGGAAAGGGCGACAGTCCCGCATTTTCGCTGTCAGAGGGATGACGCCACGGTTGACAGTTGAGGAGCTTTTTTTTCGAAATAGGCTAAATCCAAAACCAAAACTAGCTCAAATAAGGCTCCATTGGCACGTACATACTCACAACCTTCCTCTAAAACAGTAATAATAAATGAATAAATATTATTATTAACCTTAATATTACTGTTTTTCAGGAAAGTTGAGAGTATGTACGTGCCAACGGAGCCTTCTTTATGCTAGTTTCGGTTTTGGATTTAGCCCATTTCGAAAAAAAGCTCCTCAGTTGAGCACGTCCCGTGGAGATTGAGCACATCAACTAAGTTTTTCTGTATTTGCGTGTATTTTCGAATGTGACAGGGTGACCCACATCATTGTCAAATTGATTTTTTTTATCTAATTTAGTTCATTTCCATTTAGGTCTTCATTAAGGGCCTCAGGCGGTGGAAATTTCCAGAGCCCCCCGCTACGGCGGACTCTCAGTGATGTGGTTGTGAGACATATCTTAAATCCCGTTCTTCTTCGTCTACTCTTTATTATTGTTATTATTATTAATATAATAATTATTAATATTATCATCATCATCATCATCATCTGTTGGCTTCATTAGTTTTTGTCTAACCAAGAAACGAGCCCCTCGACCAATTCCCTACATTTGTGCAAGCAGCATGGGATGCTTACAGGGAGGTGAATAAGAGCTAATATGCTGGTACATTAAGCAGTAAAAACAAACAAAAGAACCTCAGACCAGTTGACTCGGTGAAGCTGGATGACCAGTTGAGCTGACGGGCTCAAAATCTGCTCAAGGACTAAGGCATGCGTAAGCTTAGAGTTCTATCGTAAGCTGCGGTCTTCCCTAGAACGCTGTTTTCGGGCGGCATGCCAATTGTCATTGCGTTTTCTTTCTAGCGTTCGCAAACACGCTTTACATTGCGCTCAGGCTGGAGAGCAGAAAATGAATATGCATGTCGATACGTGGCCTATTGAAATCTACTTATGACAACCAATGATATAACTCAGTATCTAATGCGATTCAGAAGACCTTTACATATTGGTCGGGAGTGGCTTGATATACACGGTTCGAATACTTTATCAACAGTAAAGTATCCGCCTTTACAAACATTTTTATGACGCATGAAGAATCTCTTCGTCCGCAGAGTTCCGTACGTCCAACAAAAGTGCCTCCCGCGTCTGACGACAGCTTTTGAGCTTGCGAGCGTGCCCACCAGGGGGCGGCCAGTAGGGAAACAGATCGCGGCCAATGAGCGCCCTCTTTCCACTTCGGCGCGCCCTCTGTGGTCTTCCGACTGTAGGACGCTAATCGATAGATGGTACAGCTGGAGCTATCCACTGCTCCCCTCTCAGTCAAAAGCTCGGTCTGCGGGGAGCCATGTCCGGTGGAAAGAGTGGTAGTGGAGGCTTATCAAATTAGTGCTGACACGGCTACCGAAGCCGAGCCTCTTTAAACGAGTTGCTGGTTTGCGACAGTGTTGCCGCTCCCCCCCGCTAACACACTCTTTATACATCCCAGCCCGCTTTGCTGGCTGAGGCGCATCGGCAGCCTCTTTCCTGCCTTCTCCCTGAACACTGTTGCCACCGCTTGCGCCTGTTCTTCCGCGTTAATGTAAACACATGTTTCTCTCGCATTCTGTGTAAAATGGTAATAAGGGTTGCGGCACTGGGGACATAGAAGAGGTGGAGTTCGTTGCTAAGCTTTGAATCAGTTTTCTGTACACTTGAAGAAAAAAAAAAGTCCTTCGGCTCTTCTTTGTGAGCGTTGCCTCTCCCCGTAAACAACTCTCTTAAGAGACACGTGAGCTCTCTTAGAAAATCATACTCCAGCCGGAGAATCCTGGGACTCCAGCAAGAGTCAACGTGTGTCTTCACAAAGTCATCTACCGGTAGAGTCCGGAAGCACTGGCAAGAGCAACTTATGCTCTTTTCTTAGATAGTAGAGAAGTTCTTTTTTACCCGCCCAGGCATCTTGTGTCTCCATATGGCTTCAAGCACTGCGGGAACACTTTGCATCCCCCCCCCCCCCCCGTTCGTGAATGAAGAACTCTGCACACGACTATGTGTCCATGGGCGTCGGCAGGGGGGGTGCAAGGGGCACTTGCCCCCCCTCAAGCCTCACCAGCACTTGCCCTCACACAAGCAGTGGGGGGCCCCGCCCCCCACTGCGATGCAACTCGGGCTTGCACCCCCCAAGACAAAATCCTGCCGACGCCCATGCTATGTGTGTATGTAAACGATTATACAGGCGAACGGTGAATCAACGCAACAGTATCCACAGAATCTGGCAATCTCGGGCTGAGCGCATAATGCGCTTTGCTCGGAATGAGCCAGAAAATACAAGCGGGACGAGTCATTCGCAACGCTGTCGGAGGTCGACATTCATCCGTATTTATGACGCGTATTATCTTCCCCTACAGGTCATATATGCGTTCTAGGAATGACACACCAAATGGGAGTCTCCGGGGGAATGTCGCACGTGGAACATTTCGGTAATTTGATTTGACGCCACTCTGACCTCCAAAATTGCGGCGGTCCTTAAACGTACAGCGGGATGCTGTGCCATCATTCTTTTGCTTCTTTTTTTCTGGTTAACACCCGCCTTCCCCGATAGAAAGAAAAAGAAAAATTAAAATTCGAAGAATCGTGTTCATGTGGGATTCTACGCTACGGTATGCCAAGCGTCAATAAGTCTAGACGTGTATACAGCGCATGAAAATTTTGTAGAATTTTTCTTGTCTTGTCTAGGCCTACTGGATGCGCTAGATTTTCAAAAAAAATTGCAAGCTTGAAACCGTTAATCATTTATTCTCTAGCACTACGCTGCCTTTATATTGACGTTAGCGTATTACAGCAATGACAACTTCGAGAACTGCACCATTATTGACGCGTAATAATGTGTTATTAAGTACGAGCAGGAATTGTCACAGAAAGCGATATTCTGGCCCATCTGTCAACCCTGTGGGAATAGACAGCCGCACAGTTTTAACAGGAGATGCAGCAGCCTTTATGCTAAGCTTGGAACATTCGTTGAAAGCAATAACAATTCGACCATCACGTTTTAGTGGAAGGCAGTTTCAGTAATTGCTCTTGGGAGGGTTTCCAAATGCATTTACGGTCCTCCAGCTCTGTCGACGTTGCAGAGAAACGTTATGGCGTTGCGCGTAGCTGAACGTAAAATCTTCCTATTATACTGTCTCTGCAAGCTTTCCCTGAAAATTGTCCTCCACCGTACGCAAAGCTTTGCGTTTGCGTTTGCCGCAACCGCGCATGCGTCATACGCTAACCTCTTGCGGGCCCCCCGTTAAGTGACGGAAATAGCGGGCGACCGCAAGGACCGCAAAGCTTTGCGTACGCTATTCGAAAACTCCCTATTCACTGGTCAAATGGTCAAAATAAACCTCAATGGCTTCCTGGTTCAATGCAAGAGTTCCGCGTCCTAAATCTCTTTACAGGCAGCAGTAAAACAGTGGACATCTGAGCTGATCGATAGGCTTAATTCTCAGGTGCCAAAACGCTTTGTGAGAGTCCGGCACGTTTGGCTCTATCGCCGGTCACCTAATGACCAGTAGAGGTGAGAGAGTTGGAGTTTGTCGGCTTTGAGTTCTTTGCTTAATGTCCCTAAGCCATCGTCAGCAAGCAATGCACAGCTGTCCAGGATGTGGTACTCTATTGGTGTAAATATAGCCAGCGTCTAAGGAAACAGTATCATTGAACTGTTCACGTTATTGTCATACTAGCTGTCTGATTGCAAATGGCATGAGGAGACATGCGGGAAGCTTAGTTATTATGTGCATGGCGTAAAAGAATGAAATCTTCCGCATTCAGTACAGATGCCGCGTTGCAACGGCCTGCCACTGTTTTTGTTGCTGTTGATCTGCAATTTGTTGGTGTTACTGTGGCATAAACCTTAAAATCTCGAAATTGGATCATTCCCATCCCACTCCATGCTGAGGTCATCGTAGCCAAGCTGAATCTGCTATCGCACTTCATAACGGCACTCAGTCTCCAATGACCCATCTCTCCGGTCTCCATGATGGGTCATGGAGTGTCCAGTCTCCATGACCCATCATAAAAAAAAAAGGCAAATTTTGGAATATTTTACTCTACAATGGTTTTCTTTTTTTCCCCTATTCAAAGGGCAGGAGTAAATAGGGCTTCATCGCGATATAGTTTATTTAAGGACAATTTTCAAGAAGCAAAATTTTCAACGAAACCGTAGTTTCTCTGTTTTGTGCTCAATGCAACATTACAAAGAAAAAGAGGCGAAGAATTGGAAGCACCTCAATGCTTCATTCCAAAAGTTGTGAGTTAAACTGACCCTCCGGAAGCACGGAAAGCCGGAGACTCGCTCTTCCTGAAGTCATTAATTTCCCCCCAACATGTCGGCAGAGCAGCAGCACAGCGACTGTATCCTCAACGCGAATAGATACTGGCAGGGTACCTGCTTCACCTTCTCACGAAAATGCTCAAGAAATATCACGAAGAACATCGAAATAGATAAAGCCATTCATCGTGAGACCGTAAGGATCGCGACAAGCGGGTAAGCTGGCCGAAACGGTGCGCACAACAAAGACGCGCACGCCAGATCAAAACAATCTCACAGCGCCAATACTATTGTGCGTGTGTTCTCGAACTGGCGAAGGAAGCACCCATGCTGCCGAGGCATTTCCTGTAAACGCTGTCAGAGCCTACCTTTGTTCTATAGTTCGAAATGTGTTCCCGCGAGCACGCGGGCGTACGCCTGTGTATTGCGTGTGATGGGCCTTTGCACGTGAACACTTCAGAACCCTCCCTGTGACCATGTCGTTTGAAGAAAAATGACTCTGAGCACCATTTATCTTTTCGCAATAGGGAATAACAGAGATCCTCCTTCCCTTATGCTGTTTTTTTTATGTGCGTATGTATCAACGCTTTAGCGCCCATGTTCGGGAAGCCAACGTGCATGTTACATTCTTTAAACTCATTAATTATATTCATTCCGAGGAGCCGGGTTTCCCCACGAGTTTTTCTAAACTTCCTCGGCCTTCCGACAATTCATTTTTAACATATTAAGCAAGCTGTTGTAGCTCGCCGTAGCTTGTGTGATGTTGCGAAAAACTCCACACGTGGCTATGCGCCACCATAACTGGACCAGCGCCCCCCTATCTAGTACAGCGGGTGCGAGCGTTAAACGGAAACTGTGCTTGGTGAAGTGAAACACGTGATAGAGCGAGAGAAAGAGATAGAAAGAAAGAGAAAAGGGAAGAGATCGCAAGAAAAAAAAAAGGAAACAGGAAAAAGGAAGGAAAAGAGAGTAAAATAAATGCGAAAAGAAAGCGATAGAAGTAAAAATAAAGAGAGAAATAGAGAAAAATAAAGGGAATGAAGACATGAAAAAATTAGAAAGACAAAGAAACAGATTGAAAGACACAGACACAACAAAGACAAAGAGATAAATAAAACAAAGAAAGAGAAAGAACGAATCAGAGAGAGTGAAAGAAAGGGAATGGAATACAAATAAATATAGAAAGATAGAAAAAGAGAAAGAAATAGAGAGAAAAAGAAAGAAATGGAAACAAACAGGTACAAAAGAGGAATACACTAGCGGCAAGCGAAGTCAGCATCAGTGTTTTATTAACAAAGGCGCGTAAAAGACAGGCTATCACCATAGAAAGAACCGACGCTTACCGATGCCTGACGCCTGTCTACCAGTATCGCTTCATCGACACATCTAAACAAAGCTAGTGCATGCACCTACCATGTATCTCTCTCTATTCAAGATCTTTCCGACCTCCCAGTGCGGTCACGTGCCGTGTTCGATGTCGCGACCCCCCGAAGCAACTCGGGTATAAGATGACGTTTTACATGCTTTGACGACCATTTTACATATTTACTTCGTATTTTATGCTCATTCGAGAGAGGGAGTTTAAGCCGGCCGCTTGTTTTAGGCCGCGATGAGGGGCTGGCTGAGCTTTCCCGTGAAATGAGAAAATGACAAAACGAAGAATGAGCACGGACCCATCGAGACAAATTGTTCCAGTTTTGCAACTTCGATGCAGACAAAAAATACCGGCGCGCGGAGTGGGAGGAAGAGGGGGGCGAGAAGAAGCGAGCGGCTGTTGTTACTGTTGCCCTGACGACGTAAGCAACGTCATCCCTACGTAATTCCTACGTAATCGCCGCGAGAGCAATTGGCGGCCTTCTGCAAGGGCCGTAACTCAACGGGGCTCTTGGCGGCTCTTGGCGCTCAAGGCGCAAGCGTCGGTGGATCGTTTGAATTTCATGTCCCTATACGAAGAAACACTCCCCTGGCTCGAATGGTGAAATTATTGTTTAGAATAAATTGTTCACCATGTAAGGCTTCTTACTCACCTTACTAAATGACAGCAATACGCCATCCCGATGTTAAGCATTCCATTACAAAAGCCTTCGTAATTCATCCATTGCCGATTACTGAAGAAGCGCTAACATACCTTTTTATAAGAAGCCGTCATGCATGTTCTGGTTGGGCTTCCAGATTCGCATGGAAAAAGATAGTTTCCTTTTTTTTTTGGAAAACTAACGTCGCAGAGATCTAGAGTGAATATCCTTGCAAACTCCTTCACAACCTTTAATCTCGTATCTTCGATGAATGTAAATATGTGGCTAAAATTGCGTCGCACTTTATCACTGCACTACTGTTAAGTCCGGGGCTTCGATTGGCTCATTTTCGTCGGGAAAAAAAACTTCCCCATCTCCCGCTAAAGGGAACCTATGTGGGGATGCGAAGCAGCGGGGAGATAATTAGTTTGAGTGGGAGGAACGTCGCCGCTCTCGTTTCACGGCAGTGGTTCGGGTGCTCATCGCGGCGCTGCACAGGAGAGAGAATGAGGCGCGGGCGCTCCGTCATTTTCATACCGCGGAACTACCGTGGCGCCCCCCAGCGGAGTATGCAGCTGTCACACCACCTGTCGTGCGCGCCGCTCCCGTAGAGGTATTCCTAGAGGAAAGGACGGGGGGGGGACCATAGGAGAGGAGAGAGAGGGGCGGGGGGACGCTCCGTAGAGTAGATGATTCCTAGAGGAGAGAAGGCGAGAGGACTCGCATGCGTTGTGGGGATGTGGGACGCGGGCGCCGCTCCGTAGAGTAGATGATTCCTAGAGTAGAGGAAGGGGGTGAGCGTACGAGAGCATAGGGGAGGGGACGCTCCGTAGAGTAGGGATTCCTAGAGGAGAGAAAGGGGGGTGAGCGTAGGAGAGAGAGGGGGGAGGGGACGCGCATGCGCTGTGGGACGCCGGGAAGGAGGGACGGACTAAGCCCCCTCCGAAACACATGCAAGGCAATATTAAGGAATGGGGTCCAACCTGGGCGACAGACACCACCTGCCTAGCCATTGCTAAGCAGCCTCTCTGTGCTCTCGGCCATGACTCAAGGAATGGGGTCAACCTGGGCTACAGACACCACCTGCCTAGCTATTGCTAAGCAGCCTCTCTGTGCTCTCGGCCATGACTCTGATGACTGTGATAGGGTTGGACGGCCTTGATATTACTACAGTGTTCTGGTTCGCATAATGGGTGCTTCCCTACTTCATGAAAGTGGCCGGACGCGGGACGCGGGACGGGGGACGCGGGACGGGGGGACGCGGGACGGGGAACACGGGACGCGGGACGCGGGACGGACACAGCCCCGAGCATAAGGATGCTTCGCATCTAAAAATTGGCAGCCGATCCACGAAGTGAAAGCTCATGATGGAGCGAAGCTCCGTTGACGAAATGATAAACTATATAAAGAAAGGTTTACGAAATCCATCTCTCCGTCCGTCCGTCCGTCCGTCCGTCCGTCTGTCCGTCCGTCTGTCCGTCCGTCCATGGATGGACGGATGCACGGACGAACGGACGGATGCGTGGACGGACGGACACATCCTCGGGGACGGACGGACGGACATACAGATGCACGGACAGAGTACGGTCTAATTGGAACCTATATGCGAGCTATGAACGCTCTATGTACGGTTTATGTAACACCTGTGTTTCGGTCCGACAGGGAGCTACGACGACGGCGACCACGAACATGGTGCGAGCCTAAGGAGCTTCACTCCTAAAAACTTGTCACTACCTTCAAAGCAACCAAAAAGGAAATTGGGTTGTCGTCTGCATTTCATTGCCAACAGAGGTATGCTCCATACAATGTGGCCAGATGAGTGTGATGACTACCAGGTGAGCCATTCAGAAGTTAGAGACATACAATGACAACGTACTAAATTCCACGGCGGGTTCTGCAAACACGAGGACGGTGTTTTACACCCCTAATAAATAAAAATATTTAATCATATCCAGTAAATAACTTAGAAAAATAGACTGTTCGGGGTGTTGGCATTATTTTATTATCAGGGAAATCGCGCGAAAAAAAAAGAAAGGCGTGGAAAAAGGGAGAGAAAGCCAGTACAAGCGATTACTAACAACCGAGATATTTATTGCAAACACGCAAAATATACATGGCGGAAAACGACGTGGGCGTTATTAAACACCAGAAAGAACCCACATGTGGACATCAAGATAACGAATCTCTGCTTTGTGTTATGCTGCGGAGGGCTTGGTGACACCCAGGAGCGTAGCCAGGAAATTTTTTCGGGGGGGGGGGGGGGGTTCAACCATACTTTATGTGTGTTCGTGCGTGCGTTTGTATGTGTCCGTGTATATATACGCCAGCAAAATTGAAAAATTTCGGAAGGGGGGGTTGAACCCCCCCCCCCAACCCCCCCCCCCCTTGGCTACGCCACTGGTGACACCACTGTCTCCGGCTTTGAAGATAAAATAAACTTCAACGAGCTAACGCATCGTACGTTCTTTGTGCAACGGAAGAACCTTGGTTTTTCGGAAAACTGGGCCCCAATTGCAATCACGGCAGTGTAATGACAGGTTTGTACATGGCTGGCCTTTCGTTGATGACCGGTGGTCATTCAACCTACCATTGAAACAGTGACCAGTACGCCCGATATTGTTGTTACCACAAGAGAGAGAAACAGAGTATACCACTCCCTTAAAGGAGTACTGACACGAATTTAAAGTATTTTCAGGTTGTTGCTCTAAATAAAAACGCCGGTGTCGAGAACCCCCCAAAGAGTGTCGCGGTGCTTGGGAATGCATTGAATATATTTTTAGTACCGCTACCTAAAAACAGCAATTTCGGTTTTGGTATCGAGAAGGTGGCTTCGCAGTGACGTTTCAAGAGAGGTCTGACGTCACGGGGAGACTGCAACTCGCGACATACTAGCAACAGCTGCCTGTTTGCTGTCAGCCGCACGTGGTTCACGTAAACAACGATGAGTTAATTGTTGTCCAGAGACTCTGACAGTGATTTCTGCGATTTAGGCTGCATGCAGGACGCAAATTTCGCAAACCCAGGGAACTGTGTTGACTTGTCGTGATAATGTCCATTGCGGTGGGGCTGGCTTGCAGATGCTGGGCGACGAACTTTAAAATCAAAGTGAAATATTTTGTACTTGTTGTCTGGCTCCGGTGCGTGGAGAGCGATGACAGTTCGCACCATGGAAACGAAAGGTGTCCCTTTTGGGGTGCCTCATAATCTTGTCAGTACTCCTTTAACACAGTCTGGTAGGCCATCCTTATGTTTGACCTTACACTCAAACCACTTCTCTGCAGTTCGCTCCACATTTCTTTCGACAGCCCCACAAATTCTTCTTACCTGATTTCTTGCAGAAAAATCTCAACATGAACACCATACTTCACGGCAACCTTCTTGAGGTGGTGTGACACCCCATGAAGGTAGGGAATATTCAAGAGCGGCTTCTTATCAGGATCACTCGTAACATGAGCCGAACCTTTCAGCTCAGATTTCAAACGGCCGCAGAATCCTTTCAGAAAGGCGAGTCAGAATGGCTGCTGGCAAGCGTGCCTCCCGAAGCCGCGCCAGCTGCTTAGTGAAGCTTTCTGATAGGAGTGGATATGTTTTCTTTAACGTCGAGGTCAAACAAGAAACGGAAACCCCGTTTGTTACTAGCTAGATCGGCAATGCGAAATTACAGTTGCCGAACGGGGTGACTAAAGCCAATAAACATGCGGGCCGCGAATATACAGATGTAGAAACTATGTCGCACCTTCTTTCGGAAACCCAAAAGTGAAATTGAACCAGCCGCCTTTCTCCTTGAAATGTTTCCGAACATCTACTTTAGCCCCAATACATCGACATGAATCCACCGGAGCAAGATGACTGTCAACATACCCAGATGCTCTTACTACAATTTCCTTAAGGTCTGTTTCAAATTCTCTGTTGTTAGTATGTGCTCGTGCTGTTCTTTTCACCCTTTGCCCACGTTTTCTCACGCAGCTTTTCTGATAAAGCAGTGCATAAGAAAGAGCGCTGGAAGCATTCACGCAATACACTTATAAAAACTTTCATATTAGAATCGCTGAGTTATTATTCCTGCTTTCAGGAGCGCACCTTGTTCCTTGAGATCCGAGGACTGACATAAGACTACGCACGTAAAAAGAACGTCTTTATATTAACAACTGATAGACTAGTCTCATGAATTGTTTAATGTTGTAAGTAATATATTCTGATTGTAAACTCCATATATCTCTAACGCTGGAGACCTCATCTAGAAGTCATCCCACTCTGGCCACATCGTTTGTAGCGTATCTCTGTTGGCAATAAAACGCAGATGATAACCCCATTTGCTTTTCGGCTGCCTTTGAACACGCACCGTGTTCAAAGCAGCCGGTTAACCTCCCTACCAAGGTTAACCTCCCTGTCTTTTCCTTTATCTATTTCTCTCTCTCTTGAACACGGTGCCATGTTTGTCGTCTGCATCCCAGGTCTGTGGGCTTGCTCTGATGATCACCGTTGCGAGTGCTTCATGTCGCTTGAGTTGCGTCGGCGAAAAAGTGGTGCACATAGAATTTTTCAAAATTATATCTCGAGTTTAAAAAATCACATTCATTTGGTAACCTCGGATCCGTTTAGCCAATTCGTCAATAATTCTAATTAAGTATGATGTATATATTTTAGTCTCAACGCCAAGATGTGCTTTTTGACGCTGAATAAGGAGCTTTTTTTTAAAAAGTGAAATCCGCAATTTTTTTGCCGACGACCTGATATATCTTCAGCGCATAAACGTTTTCTTTTGTACGATGTTGAACAGGTCGCCATTACATATTTTATTTGTACCCTTTGAGTTTGCCATGTTCCCGAAAAAAAAATCAAAATTCGCAAGTTTATTCAACATTGCTCGTGCCAACAGCTCCCGTAGAATTTATATACATAAACCAGTAATTATTTTCACAGTTACATCACTTCATTAGTTTTGGTGCTCGGCTGCGGACCCGAAGGTCGCGGGTTCAATCCCGGCCGCGGCGGTCGCATTTCGATGGAGGCGAAATGGCAGAGGCCCGTGTACTGTGCGATGTCAGTGCCCGTTAAAGAACACCAGATGGTCGAAATTTCCGGAGCCCTCCGCTACGGCGTCTGTCATAATCGTATCTTGTTTTTGGGACGTAAAACCCCAGATATTATTATTATCACTTCATTAGCTTGCTGGAAACATCATTTCATCGAGTACATTACATAAACGTCCGTTGAAAAAAACTGTTCTTTGAAGCTATCTAGCTCAGTCGGCGAAAAGCTATAAACTTTCACAAACACGCGGGAAAGTTTTGGCGAACAGAAATGAGCAGAAAGGTTCTTGAACTTCGACGAAAAAGTGGAAATTTGTTCAGCCATATTTTTTATGGTCAGATGATTTGGCATGAAGGGACGCTCTTCCCATTGGTGGCAACCTGCCTCTCGCTTGGTGACGAATTCGTTGCAGACGGTTAAACGGCATCATTCCAAGCATTTTCGTTACTTTGCAGTCGTTTGCTTAAAGGATAAAATTGAAACGTCACGTTCTTATTGCAGTACCTTTTATTTTGCAGGTTAGGCGTCAAGTGGTTTGGATAGGCAGGCGAACTGCGCGATGTAACCTGCTCGAACACGGCGGCTCTTCGGGATGAGTAAAGGTACGGTGTGCCATTGTGTGGTTGGCTACATCGACAGTACGAACATCTATGCGGGCTGGCTCCGAACTATGACGATTCACTGCTGTCCCGTAGCAGAGTGCGATTGGAGCATTAATTCGTTCCTTCCGTTTCTGCCGCGAGTGCCCTGAAGGTTTAAAACACAAGGTTTATATCTTTAGGCGAGCTTTGCAAGGGCCTGTCTCCCTGAGCGCGACATGAGAGAGGGTTCTTTAACCAGGCCAGACAGGCGCGTGTGACCAGCCACCTACAAACACAGCACCCCGTTAAAAAAAATTACACCATCTCCCGCTAAAGGGAACCATGTGTAGATGTGAAGCAGCGGGCGCTAACGCTTACACTGGCGGCGGCGTTGACGCTGGCGCTCATCGCAGCGTTGCGCAGGAGAGAAAACTGGGGAGGCGCAAAGCACGCAGCGATGGAGCGGTGTTTCCTACTGGAACATGCCAAGTCGCTGCTAATGGGCAATGAGAGACAGAAGAGTCCGACTGGACACAGAGACCCGCAGTCCGCTTTTAGTTAACGCGCACGCTGCGAATTGTTTTTATTGTTCAACAACGCACAGGAGAAATCTCCCACCGGCACCACATCGCAGGTCAAGATCCAGTGCCATATATACGGGGTGGCCAGTGAACGGTTGTGCAGCGCGAGCAGTCTGTTTTTTGCAACCAAGAAACTCGCTAGCAGACGCTGACCTGCGTCGGCGTCGCTAGGCGAGAGAGGGGGGGAGCGTAGGAGAGGAGAGAGAGGGGGGACGCGCATGCGCAGTGGGAGTGTGGACGCCGCGGGCAGGGATGCCTAGAGGAGGGAGCGTAGGAGGGGAGAGAGGAGGGGAGGCGCATGCGCAGTGAAGGATGTGGTTGCCGCGGGCAGGGATGCCTAAGGAGAGAGAGGGGGGAGAGAAGGTTTTTTTATTTTTATGATTTTTTTAGGAACGGTTTGCGCATGCGCAGTAAGGGTGGTCACGCGGCACACCACCACCACCACCGGATTAAGGTTTGCCATAAGATGCTTCACATCTAAAAAACTTGGGAGGGCCTCGTTCCATCGCGCCTGCTTGCGTTTTACGGCCCGCGAAACTTCGCGCGCACGCTCTAATGGGATCTAACGAAGAGGGGGGAAGCGCCCGCTGTGCTCGCCAGATGTGTCTGAGAGCCTTTGTTTCAGACCGCTACCTCAGTGAGTGATCTCTCGCATTGATGCAGCCTTCCACTCATTGGGACTTGCAATACCTTGTTTTCGAGCGTGACGGCCGGGGGGGGGGGGGGGGGGGGTCTTTAACTGTCCCTGGAACACACGTGCGCGTCGTTTCACGAGTTTAGCGACAGAGATGGGTCGGCGTATTGTCTTTCCAGGTGTTGAAGATGGGACGAGTGAGACGGGGTTTCCGGTTTTACAGCGAGAATATCGTTAATGATGGCTACCGTTACCTCTATGCGAATCGCATGACAGCAGGGCATGTGTAAGCGTGTCGTGTGCGATACTGATACCGCTGGGGTAGAGCATCTGTGGGCGAGATTAAAAACACTTGGAGCTTGGTGATCCATCATTTACGCATTGTGACGACACGTAGGAGCTTGTCTTGTTGTTCCCATTGTGCTCCGCTTTCTATGTGGATACGCATAGCTGTGTACGTGTGGGTGTGTGTTTGTATGTAAGCGTGTGGGCGTGTGTGTGTATATCGTATGACAGATCACTGTGCATGAGTGGCTTCAGCGTCGCTACTTACAGTATCAATGATTACAAACACATATTCGCGTAGGTTTTGTGTATGTTTGAGTGCAGCTCATTTCCACCTGACATTGAATGCAGGAACATTTTACAGTATCGTCTGTTCTCACTTCAAGACAGCTTCTCAGGAATAGTATAATCCGTATTGACTCGAAATAATACAGGGAAGATGTAATTGGAATTCGCAGAACTAAATAGACTGCGTAATGAACATCTTTTCCCGAAAGCATAGCAATGCTAAGTGCACATGAAAAAGACCTAACGCAGAAACAAGGAACAAAAGAGATTTTAGTATACGCGGCAAACCAGGCATAGTACAGGCTCTTCCTTGCATAACCGAGGCTATGTGCGGCGATCATATATGTTAGAGAGCGAAGATATATTTTTTTTTGGGGGGGGGGGGGGGGGGAGCTAGAGCAATATTTAACCAGTGATTACCACCCCAGCCTATGAATAGACAGAATAAATTCAGGGGAATTTAGGATTGTGTTTGAGAACAAACACAATGTTTTTGAACGGGAAGAAAATACTGGATATAGAGGGAGTGAACAAAACAGTAACTAGACTGATCTTTGAAGGAGCGACCGAAGTAGGAGGTGAAGCGTCAAGGTAAGGAGGGAGAAGACTGTATCAAACCACGACAGACTTAATAAAGAAACGACAACACAAGAAATAGCATAACTCAAAAATCTAAAATGGAATTATCTAAGTTAATAAAGCCTATCAACAACAGAAAGCTGAGCAACGCCAGGAACTACAACGTCAAAAGGATAGAGGCAGCAGTAAGCAGAAAGGGGTAGTATAACAACAGGTAAAAGGAAACTCTGCTTTGGAAGAACCAACATGCACGTTCTAAGGGATAAACAGGGCAATATGACCCACAGTGTCATTGACATAGCGATAGTGTCACAGGAGCTCTACTCTGATCTTTATAGTTCTCAGATATGTCATCCATCCAGGAGTGAAAGTCGAGCAAGACACTGGAAGCTCCATATGAAACTACTCCATATGTAACGAAGTTAGAACGGCCATACGCGGTATGCCACGCAGAAAAAGCGACCGGATATGACGGACGGATAACAGGCAGTTTGATTACAGATGGGGAGATTTTATATGGGACAAGCTTGCGACACCATTTGTGTGTGTGTGTGTGTGTGCGTGCGTGCGTGTGTGTGTGCGTGTGCGTGCGCGTGTGTGTGCGTGTGTGTGTGTGTGTGTGTGTGTGTGTGTGTGTGTGTGTGTGTGTGTGTGTGTGTGTGTGTGTGTGTGTGTGTGTGTGTGTGTGTGTGTGTGTGTGTGTGTGTGGGACTAATTAGATTTCTCAAATTGACTCGTCCGTTGCCCAAAAGGAGGACGTGACGGCAAATCTGAAGCAGCGCTGCGCGGGCCATTTCTTCTTCCAGCTGTTGTCTAGACAAGTCGAATGCCGTTCGGCGGGCTTTGGCGTCTGTCAGTGTTGGGCGCGGCGCAATCCGTCAATTGAGAGTGATATGAGGTACTCTGGGATCCCCTAGGAGCAACTGTAGCCTCGCAAGTATGCTGTGAGAGGGAAATGGGAGCAGTGTCGAGACCTACCGTTGATGTCCGACTTTATATATATATATATATATATATATATATATATATATATATATATATATATATATGTATATATATATATATATATATATATATATATATATATATATATATATGTGTTATACACTTTGACAAAAGGGGTTCAACCCCCCCCCCCCCCCCCCGAAATATACACGCACACATACAAACGCACGTACGAACACACAGAAACTATGGTAGAACACCTGCCCCCCCTCGGAAAAAATTCTGGCTACGCCCCTGCCTTCCACTATGCCGCCTCTCATAAGCATATTGTGGTTTTGTGACGTAAAACCCCAGATATTATTATTTCGTATTTTGTCTTGGCCTTCTAGCATTCGCTTCGTTTTCTTGATCGCACTCGCCTCTGGTGTCGTTCACGTGCACCACAAAGGAGTGTAATGAAGAGGACGAAGACCCACAAAGTGCGAATTAACGTCGCACATTAGAGCGAAATCTGACTGCAATATCATTTTTTTTTATTTCTTCAAAAGTGTCCGCGGTTTCTCTGGCACCCACTGCTCGTTTGGACTTGCAAAGCACCCTGGCTATATTTCACGACACGGTGGTTCTTCTCTTTATGTACAGTCGTCACGATCCATTAGCGTTGTGTGTGGTTTAGGGTCTAAGTGCACTTACCCCACGACTCATATAAATCAAAGAAATTAGCATAAGTTCGTAAAAATTACGAGAATTAGAACGCAGCAGTAATGAATTCTGACTGTATACTGACAGGGCAGCAGCCGCGCCTATGTGCTTCTCTTATTCACCGTCACTTAGCCCGGACTTATCTTCGGGATGGAAGACCGGATGTTGATTCGAATTAACCAAAGCGACAAATAGAAAGAAGAAAAATATCATCGTGCCTTGACGTGGAATAAATGCGGGAAGGCTAGGTACAATCAGCGGGCGTCAATAACTCATTTCCATTGACGATTGCGAGCATACACGGGGTACGGTCTTTCTCTGATCTGCGTGACGCAATTAGCGTAAGTACATTCGCCCCTACTTTGTTAAGAGCGACGTGGAACTAAGTTACGATGTGGGAGTAGAAGAGAGGGGAGTTGTCAAACCTCACCGTAGCGTGTCGAGCTGAGACCGCGGACGCGCGGTCATCTGCACAAATTGAGACTTCGTTTCTTGTAGGTCTTAGTCAGTAAGAGTAGCCTCACGCCACACGTTGGCATCCATTGATTTTCTCCAGCCAGACGCCCTAATTAGGAAGACACGCACTCTTGCTCGAGCTGGTTGAGGTTAGGAATTCTGTTTCAAGCGTCAGTAGACTCTGCTTTGGACGAGAGGGTATGCGAGCTCTTTGCGGATCGGCGCAGTGTTCTGAGCTCGAAGTGCATACCGTCAGCAGCTGTCAGTAAGTGTTAAGCACGTTGCCTTGTCACGCGAAGTACACCCACCGTCAGTGGATATTAGTGGAGGTTAGTAAATTATCGTGAGGGTATGGAAGATGAGCCTCAGAGCGCCGAAACGGAGCTTTTGAAAGCCGATTAAAAAAAACAGTTCATGTATTGGCTGTAGGCTACGTATAGGCTGTACTTTGCCTGCTCACAGGATACATTGTTTTTTTTAAAGAAATGTCCAGAGTAAAATTGCTCGTGTCTACTTTATTCTGTCCACCAATGAATGCTCCATGTGTTCTTTTTATGTGAAAATGCTACCGACAATAACAGCAAAGCTATAAAGACTCAGAGATGAATTTCTTTACATACAGAGATTTTCTTGCTTGCCACTAGAGCAACATATCCGAATGCTTGAAAAGGTTGGCTCCAGGGAATTATAACTCATGACTGTTTAATGAAACAATCAATATGCCTAATGAATGACACTGCAATCTAATATGCCTAATTAAGGACACCTAATCTAAGTGCGGCTGTGATATTCTCTAATCGTGTTAAAGTGCTCTTATTTCACCAGACCAGAAGCATCAGGTTACCCGGGCAAGGTTTACAACACTTACTACGCAGGCCCTCAGCTTGATTAAGTGGACTCTACGACAACCTGCCTCTTAATATCGGTTGCATATCGGGCGATGGCATCAATTAAACGATCGCGCCTCCACCAAAGCAATACGCTAATCTCAGCGCAGAAGTGAGATCGGTCAAATTCCAAGTGCCGCTTCATAGCAGCGATTGGTTTACGTTCCCCGTCAACCGGGTAGTCGCATCAGGGGCACTCGGCTGGTGTCACTTAGACGCTAACCCTCGAAACGGGCGCCCCGAAAAAAGAAAAAGATTACGTTCTAATATATCGTGGGTAAGCCTGCCTTAGAGTGTGGCCCCTCATAAATCATTAGCGCCGAGCATACAATACGTAACCACTAAATGAAAAGATAGACGCTGAAGAGGAGTCATGTATTCTGTGGCTCACAGCAGGACAGGCTTGGTCTCCCAAATGAGCCACAATCGAATTACGCACAGGAGCTCCCCCCTACACCTCCTTGGTCCTGGCTTGCTTGCGAGTCATATGCGATTACGATTAAGATTAGGATTAGGATGTTGTAGGTTGCCGGCGGATCTAGCCTTGCGAAATTAGCCTTGCGAAAATTTCCCCGCCCGGTTTGCTCTTTTCTGATCATATGGAACCAATGTCCTTAAAGCGAAGCGCGGGCATGCTGTATAGAAAGTCGCGCGCAGCGCGACGCAGCCCTGCTTAACCGTCATATGCGTGTTCACCCTTGTTTAAAGCATCCCCATTAGTACAGATGCCGGTTACGAAATGGTAAACGAACGCATAACCAAAGTACAAAATTTGGCTGGCCATGGAATACGAAGTTCTATGTTGCTTGTTTTAACTATGTTTATATTGTTAAAAATGACACGTTTACAATGGTATAATTGCAGGCTAATATTGCAGTTTTAGTACTAGCGTCAACAAAGCATGACAATTCTAAAGTGGCATGCAAGAGACAGCTAAGTGCTAGGCCATTTTTTTTCGGCTACCACCAGCCCCCACAGAAAAATATGGCGTGCTAACTGCTCAAACGGAACCTAGAGGCTCACCATATTTAATTATAATTGGTTAGTAAAGATACTTTCAGACACCGAAATGAACAAAAGAATAGAGGGGGTATTAAGACGCGCGGTTAGCAGCAAAAAAAAAAAGTTCTAAGGCATTTTGTAAAGCGACTTTGAACTCTTCATGCTTATCAGTTATGCTATAGTAATTTTGGCGGAAAGGTGGTTGCACGCTACGCTCGTTCTAAGCGGGACTTCATGCTTTGAAGGTAAAAAAAAAAAAAAGGAGCGAAAATTGTGATCGGCTTCAGAATGGTGCCGCCTCTGGCATGCTGTAACACGTGGCTCCTGCGCCTAAAGCGGAGCTATAAACCGGATTGAACCGGAATCATTGTGGGAAGCGTCTTCAAATCTAGCAACAATTTTCTGGTACAGCTCTGCGGAAAACTATTTGGCATCCCTACGCGTTCGTTATGTCGGTTAGTGATGCCCTGGCTGGCCCATAGTCACGTGGTATTTTTCTTTTTTCTGATCGGCATGCCTTTATCAAGGTGCTGAGGATACCTCAGTTCTATTTCCCTGAGACGTGCCTATAATTGCGCAGTTGGGACGTTGACAATTATGCCAGTAGATATCAAATGAGAAAGTTTTTCATAATTAAATAAGTAAATCTGTTTATCACAAAATTTACTAGCGACTACTTCCACTGTGCTGAGAACAAAATGGGTAAATCTATTTCTCTTAGTAGATAGGCGCATGAGAGCTGGGGCACTGTACATCTTTAGCGTTAACTAAATAGTTGGCTTGCCAAGTTGTGCGGAGAGGATCACCAGCCTAAATAGCTTCTACTCTAACAATATCATACAGGAGGAATTGAGTACTGACTGAGGATAATTCACGAGAGCGCATTCAAGCGTACTTGTATCTCTTCCTTTTTTCTTAGGAGAAGGCCTTAATAATCGTCCCAGATTCCGGTCATACGTTCGGCCCAGCCTGACGTCGTGACAGCGAGCTCACTATTCGCCCCGAGATCGAGCGGAGTCGCCGCCTGGTGGCCACAGGCTGAAGCGCGCCTAGTGTGGATTGCTCCTCACTTCGTCTGCTAGCCACATAAGGCTAGCATGTGCGCGGTAGCCCATGCTCATCCTCAAAGGGCGGTTTGTCCCGCTCTGTTAGCGCAAGTTTAACTGCTTGTACGTTTGCCTAGCACGATCTACAGACACATTTGACCTTGCTCGGCTGTACATTCACTGCAATAAGATCAGTTTGTGCATTTGCCGAGAGTGCTGTGTATCCTCCGTTCTTCCAGGATCATTTCGGTGTAGGTGCCGCTTTGTGGTTGAAGCACATCGTAAAGTGCACTGGGCGTCGTCCCAAACATGAGGAGTAATAAATATTGCGTGAAAGCAGCGTTTTAGCGACTCTGTGATAAACGAAGTTTTGCATTGTTTTTACGTGTCTATCTGCGGCACTGTGGCATATCGTTTTGGCGACGAACTTTAATTGTGCTTGAGATAATTAACCTTTTATTGTGCCGTCCTGGTCCCACTACAGCGAAATATTTTTCTGTCTAGTAAATTCTGACACTTTGGTACTTAAAATTGTCGTTTTAAAAACAACAGAAAATGGAATGACACGGAGGTGATTAAACTTGAGTCGCCGAGCGCAATTTTAGCTTTGTGCGAAATTTATACAGACACACCCGTGTGCTTAGATTTGGGTTCCCTTTAAAGAATCCAGATGGTCAAAATTTATCCAGACGGCGTGCCTCAGACTTATGTCGTATAATTTCACGCAAACTGTCATCTTTTTTTCTTTCTTTTTTTTTTTGCAATGTCTTGGGCGCTTTTGTGACGTTGTCATAGACTGACGGAAGGATCGGACATTATTCGCTTGAAAAAAAAAAGCTTTTGTCCCATCAAATAACCGAACCTTTGTTGCATCACTGTCGTGTAGAAAATCAATCGAAGAAAGCTGCGTGCTGAACTGTTTACCTTTGATACTGTTATTGGAGTAGGAACAAACGCGCTAAAGCGCTGCCAGCCACGTAGTTTTCCTGAATAAGTTTATCAACTGTCCTGCGTCCATTTCATCGAAAATTGAATAATAAAAAATGCGGATGCGTATTCGCGGTTACTTCAGCTCACCAAGAATCTGGGATTTCTTTCTTTCTCATATTTTTAGTATCCAAGACCAGCATGCATGAAGCAAAGAATGAATTAAGTCGCACTACGGCAGTGCGAAGTAGGCGGGACACAAGCTCAACACTTACAAAGAAAAATACAAGAAACGTGCCATAGTGCGAAAACGCGGACAGTCGCCAAGCGCATACATCCCTTTCAATGGCAGATTGCATTTCTCTCAAAAGTAATAATAACGTTCGGCGAGCTTCGTGCATTCATTCGGCAATGGATGACATATATATTACGAGTAGGCTGCAGTCAGCGCATTATATTTGCCGACAATCGGCTCACACCGCTCACAAAAAAGCGCCGCTGCGTACATTTGTATGCGCACCGCCGGCCGCCTATCCACGCTAGCGCGGTGACGGTGCTGCCGCCTATAGCCCGATCTCGGGGCTAATAAATCACTGCGCACGCGCACACGCGGTGACAATAGGTTCCATCACCAAATAGAACGCTGATGACCTACAGCTCGCCTCAACGCCTCTTCACTTAGCCAACTTGCAGGGACGACTGCAGCAACAGCATTCCTGTGGTTCCGGCATATTAGTTCCGGAAAGGCGAACCCGACCGCGAGTCAATTTGTCGTGGTGTGGTGGGAAAGCGGGAGCGTGCATCGTATACATACGACTCCGCCATTCCTGAAATAAACAAACAAATACAGAAAGAGCCCTGAAGGCTGGCCCCTCTTTTCACAATGATAGAAAAAGGAAAGAACACAATAGGCAAGGTTGTTTCGTGGAAGACGCGAGAAATGAATGTCCTTCAAAGCTTTATAACTTCATAACTCAGTGTCAGTGGAACGAAGGACAGGTCTCAGATGATCTATTGTCTTTTTTCTTGTTTCTAGAGTGTCTTCCGTTTCTTTTTGACGCATTGACGCCCGCGCGTGACCTGATGCCAGTCGGACGACAATGCTCAACCGAGTGGTGACCCGGGGAGACACTTTGTCATGGCGGTCGGCTTCGCCTCGCGTGGTGGTCATTCAGCCAGGCTGGACCGAACTCCCCGCATCATAACTCATGGTGCCCGGCTCGTGGTTCGGGAGACTTAGGGTGGAGATACACGACAAATGCGAGGCTTTTGCTGCTTCTCCGTGATATTTTTATTTCTAGTCCCTTTTACTTGCGGTGCTGTTAAGCTCTTCGTCATGCCGTGTGGCGTCACTAGAATACTATCGTCATCACGATCGGCCTGTACCTTCTAGCGCGTCGCTCGGCCGGCGCGCGCTCTCTTCGTCCTCTTCATCTTCTGTTCGCTCCCCGAACACGTTCGGCCAGGTTATTATCGAATTATCTAGACGGTAGGCCTAACTAATTAAGCCTGGACATGCTATGACCAAGCTAACTAAGCCAGGTAGAGCTAAGACCGAGCTAATTAATCCACGTTTTGCTAAGAACATGGTAATTAAGACCAGGTAAATTAAGGCCGGTGTCATGCTCAGGCCGAGACGATCAGGACCTTGCTAAATAAGATCAAGGACCAAGCCCAATGTACCATTAGTTACTCCTCACATTCATATTGCCACGCGCTTAATCTGCCAGCGAGAAAGAGGCAGACGAAGACGCAGTAGTCCTCGCGCCAGTGCTTTTGTTTTTGGCTGTGCTGTGCCGACTCCTCTTGAGACTTGGGAGTTGTAACGTCTGATAAACGTCGCCTTCGTTTTGAACGTGACATTTTATATGTGGAGGTGCTGGGTAATCTCACCTATGCAACAGACCCCTTCCAGCAGCAGGGACACGAGCCAGAACCCGGAGCTTACGCCAGTACACCGCGCTAGCCGGAGAATTCGGGGACTGGGCCCCGAGTTTGTGCTTCGCAACACAACTGTAACGTCGACAGGTATGGAGGATTCTACATCTGCCACCCCTGCTGCTGCAGCTGCCGCTGCACCCGCTCAATACACGCTGCAAAAACCACGCGTGGCATTGCCCCTCCTCCTGCCGAGTCCCTTCCGTGGTGGCCTTCTTGAAGATGTGGATGACTGGCTGGCCGAGTTCGAGCACGTAGCGGATTTCAACGGGTGGAACGAAGAAGCGAAGCTCAGGAATGTTTACTTCAGTCTTTTGGATGGTGCTCGTACTTGGTTCCAGAACCGCAAGGGCCTCCTGACGTCGTGGCGCGAGTTCTACCGCAGGCTTCTTGACACGTACTCCAGCCCTGATCGTCGAGAGCGAGCTGAATGGGCCCTCCAGTCCCGTACTCAGATGCCTAATGAAGGTGTGGCAATGTACGTGGAGGACATGGTCCATCTGTTCAATCGAGCCGATCCGAACATGCCGGAAGCCAAGAAGCTGCGACACTTGATGCGAGGTGTGAAGGAGCAGCTCTTTGGTGGACTCATTCGCAGTCCGCCTAAGACGGTTACGGAGTTCCTCACTGAAGCCGTCGCCATGGAAAAGGCGCTGCAGCAGCGGAACCAGTACGATCGGCAAGTGAATGCTAGCTATACCATCGGGCTAGGATCATTCCCGACTCACGTGGAAACGCTTCGCGAACTTATACGTTCGGTTGTCCGCGACGAGCTCCAACAGCTGCACCTGGCGCAGCAGCAGCCTACCACTAACAACATCGCCAGCATCATACGCGACGAAATCCAGCATGCGCTCGGTGCACCTCGTCGCGAGACACCTGTTCAAGTCGCCGCACCACTACAGGCGTTCACACCTTCACGTGAACCTCGTCGTGTGACCTATGCCGACGCTTTGAGACGCACCATCCCATCGTCGGTGACACCACCCCCGGTGAGCAGCTTCCAGCACGCCAGTTATGCCGACCCATTTGGACATATCTCACCTGCACCAGTGCCGCTACCTCCAGCAACCACGTATGCCACACTTCAGTCGGCACAGGCGGTCCCTTATTTTGAAGACACTCGGCCCGTCGCGCGTAAGTCCGACATTTGGCGCATGCCCGACCGACGACCGCTTTGCTACCACTGTGGTGAGGCGGGTCACGTGTACCGAGAGTGCCAATACCGCCGACTTGGGCTTCAGGGTTTTCCCGCCAATTCGCCCCGTCCTCGGTTCGGACAGCGACCCCCCGAAATTGAAGATTTTATCGCTCGGCAGCACATACCACCACCCAGGCGACAGTCCCGTTCACCATCACCACGGTCACCATCGTATTCGGGACACAGGAGTCGGACGTCGCAAGAACGATCTCCGAGCCCTCGCCTGGAAAACTGACTTCAGCGACCTTCCGAGGCGAGGCCGCTGATTCTCGACGTGATGAAGACCTCGACCTCCAATCGACGCGACTTCGAACCGACGGAAATCCGACGACGCATGTATCCCAGCCAGGCGACTTTTCAATGGACATACCTGTGCTTATCGACGGTCGAACTGTAACTGCTTTAGTAGATACTGGCGCTGATTACTCGATTATTAGCGGAAAATTGGCCAGTCTACTGAAGAAAGTTATCATGCCTTGGACAGGGTCGCACGTACGCACAGCTGGAGGACATCTTGTCAAGCCGCTTGGTGTGTGCACTGCCAGGCTGCAAATCCGAGGTTCCACGTTTCTGGTCAGCTCCCTCGTGCTACGCGAATGCTCTCGTGAATTAATTCTCGGAATAGACTTTCTTCGAGAATACGGGGCCATAGTCGACCTACGCAGACGCTGCATTTCCTTTTCTACAATCAAAGCTACATCAACGGACACCTGCCGCCGTACAGCCGCCCTCCGTGTTTCCGACGACAGCGTCACAATACCCCCCTCGTGCAAGTATCGTGGTTCAGGTGACATCCGAGGGAACAAGTGACGGCGAAACACTAGCAGAGTGCAATGTCTCCCTGTTGCTAGCGCTTGGAATTTCTGTGGCACGAGGCATCGTTGACATTAGGAACGGCCAAGCCGAAATCATGATCACGAATTTTACAAATGAGCATCGTCACCTTTTTCGTGGCAGCGCCGTCGCCTACGCTGAAGCCTTGGAGGACGTAATAGAGTGCTTTGCGTGTGACGACAGTAGCCGCGATGGAAAAGCCGTACCAGATGTTGACATCAACAATGCGCTATCGGAAGCGAACCAGAAGGCCTTGAGAGAGCTGCTACTTGAATTCGGAGCGTGCTTTGCTCAATCGTCTAAAGTGAGTCAGACGCCAATCACGCAGCACAGGATCATCACTTACGACGACGCAAGACCTATCCACCAACAGCCATACCGTGTCTCGCAGAAAGAACGCGAAGCAATTAAGGAGCAAGTGAAGGAAATGTTCGACGATGGCGTTATCCAGCCTTCGAACAGTCCGTGGTCATCACCGGTCGTCCTGGTGAAGAAGAAGGATGGCACGCTTTGCTTCTGCGTCGATTACAGAAAGCTGAACAACGTCACAAAAAAAGACGTTTATCCGCTGCCCCGTATTGATGACTCTCTTGACCGGCGACGGCGAGCGAAATATTTTTCATCCCTTGATTTGAAGAGTGGTTATTGGCAAATCGAGGTTGATGAGCGCGACCGTGAGAAAACAGCCTTTGTCACGCCGGATGGCCCTTACGAATTCCGAGTGCTCCCGTTTGGTCTCTGCTCTGCGCCTGCAACATTCCAACGCATGATGGACACTGTGTTAGCCGACTTAAAGTGGCAAAGTTGCCTTGTCTACTTAGATGACGTGGTCGTGTTTTCAGCCAGCTTCTCCGAACATCTGAAGCGACTACGACAGGTACTCGAGGCAATCCGATCGGCGAACCTTACGTTAAAGCCTCAGAAATGCCACTTTGGTTATGAAGAACTGAAGTTCCTTGGACATGTTGTGAGCGCGGAAGGCGTCCGTCCCGACCCCGAGAAAACCGCCGCTGTAGCAGCCTCCCCAACTCCTGCCGATAAGAAAAGTGTGCGGCGGTTCCTCGGACTATGCGCATACTATCGCGCTTTATAGGCAATTTTTCGAAAATTGCCGAGCCACTTACTCAATTCACTGGAGACGACACGCCGTTCGTTTGGAGCTCTGAACAAGAAACGGCATTCACCGAGCTACGGCACCGCCTGTCATCACCACCTGTTCTTGGGCACTTCGACGAGGAAGCCGAAACTGAAGTTCATACCGACGCCAGTAACGTCGGTCTGGGTGCGGTACTCGTGCAGCGGCAGGAGGGGGGTTGAAAGGGTTATCGCTTACGCAAGTCGCACCCTATCACGCCCGGAGTCCAACTACAGTACCACGGAGAAGGAGTGCCTTGCCGTCGTATGGGCACTTGCTAAGTTTCGACCATACCTCTACGGCCGCCCATTCAAGGTAGTGACGGATCATCACTCGCTGTGCTGGCTGGCGAACCTAAGAGACCCTTCCGGACGACTAGCACGGTGGAGCTTACGTTTGCAGGAGTATGACGTCACTATCGTGTATAAGTCAGGCCGTGCGCACGAAGATGCAGACACGTTGTCCCGCGCGCCAGTTGAACCTGCCGCTCAAAACCTTGAAGACGACTGCCCTTTCCTTGGAACCGTAAGCACAACAGACTTAGCTACACGGCAGCGAGCAGATGCTGAATTGCGACCTATAATTGAACATCTAGAGGGCCGCAACGTATCTCTGCCCCCGCGTATAACTCGCGGATTGTCATCCTTCTGTTTGCGACAGGGCGTGCTGTACAAGAAGAACGCTGCTGCCAGCGAGAAAACATCTTTTGGTCGTCCCAGCAGAGCTTCGTGACGAAATTCTATTTGCCTGCCACGATGAACCTCCATCTGGCCATCTGGGCATCACTCGAACGCTTGCTAGGGTACGCAAGTCATACTACTGGCCGAAACTTGCCACTTGCGTTAAACAATACGTTCAAGCCTGCCGCGAATGCCAGCGCCGAAAGTCTCCATCTGTCAAGCCTGCGGGATTACTCAACCCTATCGAGCCACCCAGAACAGCCTTCGACCAGGTCGGCATGGACCTCCTGGGCCCGTTTCCCTTGTCATCTTCGGGAAAGAAGTGGATAATCGTCGCTACAGATTATTTAACCCGCTACGCTGAAACGAAGGCTCTTCCCAAAGGCACAGCTTCTGAAGTAGCTCAGTTTTTCATTGAGAGCATTGTACTACGCCACGGCGCCCCATCCTGTGTCATCACAGACCGAGGAACGGCGTTTGCGGCAAGGCTTCTTGAACATGTTTTTCAGCTAAGCTACACCACGCATCGCAAAACAACAGCCTATCACCCACAGACTAATGGATTGACCGAAAGGCTGAACAAAACGATGACTGACATGCTATCTATGTACATAGACGTACAGCACAAGAGTGGGATGAGGTACTGCCTTATGTAACATTCGCGTACAATACCGCTACGCAAGAGACCACACGCTTCACGCCGTTTCGTCTTCTATATGATCGTGATGTCCAAACGATGTTGGATGCAATGCTCCCATATGCGACATTGACAACATGGACAATCTTGACGACGCTGCCGAGCACTTTGTGCAAAGAGCCGAGGAAGCACGTCAACTGGCCCGCGTGAACATCCAGAAACAACAGTGCATCGACACACAGCGCTACAACCTCCGCCACAGACAAGTCGACTACCAACCGGGTGACCAGGTGTTAGTTTGGACCCCCGTGCGACGCAAAGGCCTTTCTGAAAAACTTCTCAGTCGGTATTTCGGCCCTTACAAAGTGCTACGACGAGTGAGCGACGTAAACTACGAAGTCCTTCCGGACGGAAGCCATGCAACCACCACGACGCCGACAGCCACGACCCGAGATTGTGCACGTGGTGCGGTTAAAACCGTACCACACACTGCGACATTCATGGTTTACGGGACATTAGGTCTTTGTTTGTTTACTGTAAGCGGTTCGTTAAGCATCGAGACGATGCTCCTTCGGGAGGAGGGGCAATGCCACGCGCTTAATCTGCCAGCGAGAAAGAGGCAGACGAAGACGCAGTAGTCCTCGCGCCAGTGCTTTTGTTTTTGGCTGTGCTGTGTCGACTCCTCTTGAGACTTGGGAGTTGTAACGTCTGATAAACGTCGCCTTCGTTTTGAACGTGACAATATTCATCTTTACTCATGATCATCAGCCTGACTACGCCCACTGCACGGGCAAAGGCCTCTCCCACATTTCCTCCAATCAACCATGGTCCTGTGCTTACTGCTGCCAAGTTACCCGCAAAATTCATAATCTCATCTGTCCACCTAAATTGCTGCCATCGCCTCGCGCGCTTGCCTTCGCTTGGTATTCAGTCTGTTACCCTTCAGCTTGATTGATCTTCTTTACTTCTGGTGAAGTCCATTTCGGTCATCCTATGCATAGCTTCAATGACTTAGGCATTTTGAAAGGGCGCACTCTTGACCCATACAGGAAGAGCAGCGCGATAGAAGCGACTTTGTTGAGGGATCGTAACTATACCGGGGTCACTCTTTCCGACTCTGTTCATTGCTGCTACAAAAGTACAGAAAAGAAAAAAAAAGCGCTCTTTTTTTAAAACGCCCTTTTAAGTGCCGCAGCACACGCAATCTAAGTTTGAAAGTGTGTATAATGGAGCAACAGGGAGCACCTCAATGGGGAAACCCCTCACGGCACGGCATCAGTCGCTGAGAAACGCGACGAATAAGGCTACCGACACGAGCGCCTCGGTTGACTTCAAATTAAAGTGGTGCGATTATATATGGGTGTGGGTTCGCCATCGTACGTCGTGTTTAAATGGCGCGAAGCGAATGGGGTTTTTTTCATCTGCGGCGGTTGGTGACGGGATGATCTCCATTGTTCGTTGATGGCGGTGGCGGCGTTGTTGCGCGTGACGCTTCGCTGGAACACAAAGAGCGTGAGAGATTCCAGTTTGTTAAAAATATTATCTTTGGTATAGTAGAGCTGGAGTGGGAAGCGGTGCGAAGGCGGTGGGACGTCGCGGCCTTCCGTCGAAGCTCTTTTAAAGCGCAGCTCTTAGGCGGCTGTTCCTACGTTGAGAGGCGTCGGCGTCGGCGGCGTAACCGATGGAGCAAACGAAAATTAAAGAGCGCGAACGTTGTGTGTTCATATTTGAAGAACGTTTTGTGTTTTTCGATATCACGAGCCACTGGCCACTAACCTGGCTTTCTTCCTTCGTCATGCGCGCTGGCCCCTCGGTCGGAGCTCGTGCGCATGCAGGGCTGGCACTTGCACTGCGGCTGGCTTCGCTTGTCATAACGGGCGTGTCGGCGTTTCACTTGGTTCGCGACTCCTGCAATGCAGAAAGTGGTGGGCGCAGCGCTCGAGCGCTGGCAGATTCTGCGGCGTTATGTAACAAATGTTACATTGCTACAACTGCACATAGCCAAAACTTCAAACACAGTGTACGTTGCCCCAACACGAAGCGGCGCTCATAATTCGCATTAGGCAGTATGGTAATCGTCGGTGAATTTTGACTTATTGAGAGGCTTAAATGTAATCGCGAGGTGCCTTTTTGTTGCTTGAATTTCAATAGACAAGTCCACTGCGACCCAGCCTTGCGTGACTGCGCAACTGTTTTTTTTTTTGCGTGATCCTCTTTTACAGTAGGAGGGCTTGCCTTTTAGCCTGTAAAGCGTGCTGCATTAATTGCAGAAATGCATTGGTCAAAGCCTTCACTTGAAAGTAGGGGGACTAACTCAGCGTGAATGCAATCACAAACCTTGCACAGTTCATACACTGATGAACCTTATCTGCATTCCTTGAGTCAGAGAACAACCAGAGAAAAAAGCACAAAAAAAGAAAGGAAAAATATTCCAAATGTCTACGACGTGCAACCATCCGTACTCCAGCTGGAATTACTGACGGAAAGCAGTAACTTATGCCTTACTTGGATTGCCGACAGGCAAGCAGTCATCGATCATTCATAAGCAATAATCTAATGCCGTGATCCTCGATTCGTCGCTGTTGCAGCTAACAAGCTAACATATAAAACGCAAGGAGGGCGAGTCCGTGTAGGAGCCCCTGTAAGCCTAAATTGTAGGATTCTGCGAGTATTCGAAACTTCGAATATGCGATTCGAATACCTCAGTATTAGATTCGATTCGCAAGGCACATTTATTATTCGAGATAATCGGACACCACTAAACATCGTAACTAGTGATGTCAGCCCCATGTGCAAATTTTCGCGAAATCTGATGCGCAAACAGACAACTAGCTTCACTTGGATCGAAGGGTCGCCATTGCTTATAAACTTCTCTCGACCGTTCACGCGCATTAATGGAATACAGCGGCGGGTGCTAGGGTTTAGCGCTGAAGTAAACTTCTCTAAGTTTATTTTTGGCTACATTGTTCTTGTTTTTCGACCGCGAGGGAAAAACTGTGAGCCTGTGTCTGGCATGAGGCGTTTTTCGTTGGGAGGTTCAACTAAACTCCCCGCGAAGTCAGAACGCTGTGCTTCCGGGATGAAAGCGGCTGGCTTCCGGCTTTTGGTGAGGAAAAGGGAGTTGAAGCCGAATGTGGTCGCATTGATGAGATACGCGTATGTCGCTGGCACAGCGAAAGGATCCCGAAGATGAAACAATAGTGAAAGTGGCCTACATGCAACCAGACCGGCGTCGGGTATGTTTCCTCTTACTGAGCGATTCATCAATTATTACAGTCCCACTCCCACTGGGGGGCCCCTTTCCCTGCCCCCCTATCCCCTCTCGCCTCTCCCATTAGTATCGTCTACTTCGCATGGACTAGGAGGAGCTCTAAGAGTCAGAGCTAGGCTGCAAGAACAAAAACAAGAGCGAAAAATAATCATACCAGACGCATGCAATTTCGAAATTCCTGGTGTACTGTTTCAGCACAACTCTCAACTAGTTACCTGCATTATGATTATTTCTTTTTTACATGGCGGATAATGCGCATGTTAGCGTACGCCTACATGATTCAAGATCGGTGAACCGTGATGAATGGTGGCGTCCTGGTCTACCGTAATTACTCTCGTACTAGCAGTTCTGGTTAGAGCTGTCTACTGTAGGCACATTGCTAGCTCGCCTATAATTTCCTGTCTTCCATTCTTGCAGTACGATCATGTTGATCCTATATAAAGCCACTTGTGCTCTTGTATGATTTTCATACGGCCTCGCCCATTTTATTGATCGTGCACGTATGCCCCCGCCGAACAATATCCCCGAACCAAGCTCTGTGCACTCTAAATGCAGCCACTGAATGCGAAACCCTTCCTGGCTTTGAGTACGCATACGTCTACAGTTCTTTCTGCTTGAATAATCAATATCAAATGAGAGAGCAGCAGAATGCCTGAAAATCTTCTGCGGAGCTTTAGGAGGAGAGTCACTGTATTTGTTTTTCATTTAGATCTTTCTACACAAAAGCCCCCCCCCCCCTCTCTCTCAATTTAGAACGGAAGCACTTCGAGCTACTCAGTTATGCAAACAGTCCGACCGAGACTGCAAGGAAAAAGAAGCCTATTCTGCGCGAATAGTAGATTGAGGTCTTAACGTCGGTTCACCTACGTTCACAGAATCAACATCCATTCACTGATATCCACAGAAAACCTATATAAAACAGTGATCCTGTGTGTATAAGAGTTCTTTGTTTTAGTGCGCCAGGAATATGTGCTCGGAGGATCCGTTTGGTGCATTGCTTATTGGTTTCATTCTGTGTTTTTCTTATAAAGTGTTTAGATTTCATATATATGCAGATTTGTGTCAGCGGCTGGTACAGACTGATTCGGGAAATTTTAACAGGAAAAAGGTTCCCCCCCCAGGCAACTTCAGTAGGTCTCTGCATTTAGAGCACTCGGCACTTGGGATTGACAAAAAAAAAAAAGGGACGTAAAAATTCATGGAGCAAATGGTAGGCAGCCAGACAGTAACAAGCACAAATTTTATTCTGTGGAGCAGAAGTAATACAGCAATCTTTAGCCAAAAAAGCCAGGAGGACTGTAATTGTGAAATCAATGCTTAAACTTGAGAAGCAAATAATATCAAAATTAACTCACTCACTTGTGCATGTTAGCTTCTGGTCTGTACTTCCGTTGCCTTAATTCAGTTCCGGTCTCCCATTTCTGTCTATTAATCCACTTCAAGCTGTGATGATCGTAATCGTCATGAAGATTATACCTCGCAACAGAAAATGGAAGGCGCACGGAGGGAAGAAAAAGCTATGACTGAGCATTGGTCAATGTGATAGCTAGGTAAGTAGCTAGCAAGCCAGCAAGCAAGCAAAGCAAAGCAACGCAATGAAATGCAATACAATGCAATGCAATGCACTGCAATGCAATGCAATGCAATGCCACGCAATGCGGGGCAATGCAGGGCAATGCAGTGCAGTGCACTGCAATTCAATTCAGTGCAATGCGACGCAATGTAAAGGGCTCCTGGATTTCTTTGGAGAAGGAACATATGTGTAACAATAGCTGGTCGATTTGTACACATAGCGCGCTTCTGTCTCCCCAAATTACCAAGCGCACGCAATCCCAGTAACGGGAGTTACACGAATGGAGTTGTTGGTCATTGTTCGCGCTGATGTACGATTACGCTCGTGTTGAAAGCAAACAGTGGCAGAATGGAGGACAGAAGAGAGACGAACGGTTTCGGCAGCGTTCAACGTGCATGCGCTGTGTCGGTCGCTTCTCGACAAACAGCGCGTGACTTCCGGTCATCAACTCACGTCATTCGACCGATTAGATCAAAAGCTCCCATTGGAATGATTTTATAATGACGTTTCTCTTGAAAGCTAAGTGGCGAGTGGTGATCAGTGCTTATCGAACAACGCGTCACACATAGGGACGGGTTGTTGTTTTTGTGTTTATGTTGTCCAGAGTATGGTTGTCTCAGGAGAGATCAGTGCAGCCCCACAATTTGTCGGAGAGTCTTCTATTAGAAACACGCCTGAGGTGAACTGCTGTAGGTACGCCATTAAAAGCCTCCCGCCAAGGTATTTACATGTCGGCCTGTTGGTTTTAATGGTGGTTAAGTGGCGCGCAGTGCAATAAATCGAGGCTGATAAATGATCTAAAACGTGACATTTCTATCAGAACGTATAAACCCGAATAAGGATGATTGAATGTCCTATACATTAGAATACTTTTCCCTTCTGTTTTGTTTTTTATTTCGATAAATTTCTGACTGAGGAACTTAAGAAAAGATTCATCATTGTCTGAACTACGCGTGATCTTAAAGGCTGTCGCTCAACTTACACTTTCAAGTGGATGCTTTGCCCAAAGCACTGAAGCAAACAATGAAGCACGCTTTACAGGCAGAAAGAATGCCTTTGCATATGATGATCGGAAAAAAGAATTCTTACAAAACGTGCCTTAAAGAAGCAAAACTCTCTTCTTCACGAACGACTGATTATTTTAATTATATTTTTATTATTATCACTTAAAAATGCCGCGCATACTTGCATAGTGGAAAAACTATGGCATACATGAAGTGCTTGCTACCTGTGCGAAACAAGTTAGATCAGATTTATTTGCCAGGTTTATAGCTGCCCCTCTACCCTTTGGCTGCAGTAAACATGATTATCAAAAAATAGCGTGATATGTAAACAAAACCTCCTAAAAAGTGAAAGATTGCACATAAAAAAATGAAATCCTTTTTTTTTTTGCGAATATTCTCCTGGACGAAAATGCCACGGCTGCCTGTTTAACGATTCATCTTTCTAGTTTAAGTTTTGTTATATTTGCTTCTTCGTTCATTTTATTGCCTAGTCACGAGGAAGAGAGACCGAGTAAACTTCTTTGCCATTTCGGGGCTGCCTTCAAACAAGTAAAAAGAAGACAGAGTCGGTGCCGAAGAAGGGGCGTAAAGTGCGGAGATGGATTGGCATACTAAATACCGCAGGTACAGCGCAACTCATTTGGGAAGAAAAGAAGAGAGATGAACTCGTCGCGGTTCTGCCCACGATTTGATTCCAGTTATACTAAATGAGCTTTCCGCTCCCTTATTTTTAATTTGCGGGTGTGGCGGAGCGCTGCTTATGCAGTACACTGGATGTTTCGCATTATTGACCGATCTTTGGCTTTAATCAAAGTGATGTGTTTCTATTCGGTTGTGTGGATTCGAACCACCTTCTTACAACAGGAACAACGGAAAGTAGACAATCAACATTTGCCGCCGTAGCTAACTGCCACATGATGTTCACGTCAACTGTTCCTCGGATGCTCGCTTGAGCGGGCCTTCGCCTCCAATGAGAGTGATTCACTGCGAAAGGAACGACATTTCCGTGTTCGCAGAGGGAACCAATTCTCGTAATCTGATTTCGTGAGACCGAGAAAGCGGCAAAGAGGCTGATCTTTCGAGCTCAAGAATAAAAGAGGATGCCGGACCATCCTTCTTTGG
This sequence comes from Rhipicephalus appendiculatus, assembly GCA_030522465.1. NCBI lineage: Eukaryota > Metazoa > Arthropoda > Arachnida > Ixodida > Ixodidae > Rhipicephalus > Rhipicephalus appendiculatus. Next base: position 131,175 of record JALIZH010011926.1, read on the forward strand.
GCACCAAAAAGTACCAGCAGTGTCGGCCAGGTTTCGCTCCCGCCGCTAACGAGTTCAGACATACCCTTGGGACGTGTCACCGACGTCAGAGGAGTGTTCCCGATTGAAGTTGTGTGTGTGTGTGTGTGTGTGTGTGTGTGTGTGTGTGTGTGTGTGTGTGTGTGTGTGTGTGTGTGTGTGTGTGTGTGTGTGTGTGTGTGTGTGTGTGTGTGTGTGTGTTTGTTTGTGTGTGTGTGTGTGTGTGTGTTTTTGTGTGTAGGGGGGAAGGGGTTGGGGTGGTTGGTGTTATTGCTGAAGTGTAGCTTTCATTCGAGTGGCTGCAAAACTTGCTTTCAGCAGCATCGCAGTGATGTGATCAGATATATAATTCGCCCCAATCTTACATTTCGCAGTTGTATTCAGTTATTCGTCTCATTTTCATTCACTGAGTGAAAAGACACGGAAAATAGGAGATGACAAGATTGGTACTTCAGTGAAAACGTTGAGGGTCCTCGTGCAGAAGTTGAGCGAACTCACTATTTTCACGGCACAACATCAAAAATTCAACAGTTACATTTTGTAGAGGTTACTTTATGGTTGAGAAATATGTATCATATGGAGTACAGCTTGCTTTTCACGGTTGGTTGGTATGGAAAGCAGACCTTATCTCATCCACTCTGCATTGTTTCCTTATACATACATGGCCTGTGGAAAAATTAGAATGGCAAAATATCGAGACCACTTTTGTTCATATCAGCTTACGGTAAAACAGAAAATAATATTGATAAAGGAATTTATTCTCGATGACCATATCTGCTGCGGCAACAATAATGTTCTTCCCAACACAAACTGTAGAACTTACCGGCGAACAATGCATAAAAATTGAAAGAAGCAAACAAATACTTGCCATTCTATCTCCTTCCTGCTTTTCTAATCCCAGTTTACTAAAGTGAACGGTACTCATTTAAGGCCGGACGCTTCGGGAGACACAGCGACAGGTCGGAGAAAAGATCACTTCATGTCCGAAAAGCGTTCTTCCGGTTCAGAGGAAATTAACTTCCGAGCACCCGGAGAAGAAACATTATGAACTGTAATCAGAAGTAGGTATCAGTCGTTCTGTGCGCGCCAGCTGGTAGACGAACTTTAGTGAAAAAAATGAAAACCCTAAAATCTGCACGTTTTTGTGAAGCTCACTATTGTTCAAAAAGGTATTTTATTTTTCAGGTCGCCTTCAGGGCTGCACGATGCCATTCCTCAAATAATGAGTGCTCATGAAGCGTCACGCTGATGTAGTTGGCGTTGCCTAACTTGATCTAAAAAACAACGGTGACGATGGTTGTACAGAACAAAAAACAATGATAATTAAAGTACATTAAGGTAATGTGCCCATTAAGGTAATGATCACCTAGCTTTCACACAGAGTTAGACAGACGAATGAAATCAGGATCTGTAAAAAGTAGAGAGAACCCACGCAGCTGTCTATTAGAATTTCTCCCCCCCCCCCCCCCCCCCCGAATCTGATGGTTACAGTTTTACTCTAAGAAAATGTTTAGTCTCAGAAACTTCTGTTTAATGAGACGGTGTACTGGAAACTGCTATTCTCCGCGTCGAATACTCCAAATCAGATTAACTTTGTCAAATTTGAAAATACACATTAAACCTTGGAAATCTCGGTGAGCAGATTTTTTATTCAAGCCAACAGAATATTTAAAATATCGTTAGAAATAGCCAGACCTATATAACTTAAGCGTAATATTTTTACCGATGCTATATGGACATTCTAACAATTTCAAACTTCCATGGACTACTTCTAGTGCGAAAAGTGCACGAACAAAAAGAAGCTTGACGTGGTACAGATTAGTGAGAAATGCATCACTAATTTGCGTGGAGTACGTTTGTGAAAAACGCCATACGCATGGCAAAAGTTCAGCATACGCTGCAGAGTGGTATACATCGAATATATCCGCTTGAAATTGTCAATACCTAGCGATGTTTTCAGGATTGTGTTACTATCTGTTTCGGCGGCACAGTGACACGTTCGTAAATTTTGTGTATACATTTTTGGCGAAACATACTATTCTTCCGGCGACTTTGTTGAACAGACAATACGCTTTCTGGAAGCGATATATTTCAGTTTTCTCTCTTTATGGAATCAAATTTCATTCAGACGAGTTCATTCCTTGTTTGATGACAGGATTCATGCGTGTGCCATGCGTTTTAATAGGGAGGCCTGATGTTCCCACTGTGTAAAGCTATCCTGCTAAAAGGAATTCACTTAGTTTTAAACTTCAATATTTGATATAACTACGCATTTCCCTCTTTCGTAAACGTAATCGTCGGTATTTGTTGATTCAACCGCAAAGAAGTCGATCAATGTTCGCTGTAGTAAACCTTTAACGCCAGCTTTTTATTGCATCAACATGCTAACCACCCTTATATAATACTCTCCAAAGGGGTCTTTAAGGTAGTAAAATGAAGTGAACACAATCTGACAGTTTTAGTTATCCAGGTACATAAGCTTAATCGAGGAGACATACTTGAAAAAATGTTGTAACAACTTAGATAATTTGCAAGTTATCATAGCTCACCATTCACAAATATCAAATTCGGTCATCTGCTCTGTTTCTCAAACCCTCAAACAATATAGACAATTTGCAAATTATCATAGTTCACCCTTTACAAATATCAAATTCCGTTGGCTGCACTGTTTCTGAAACCCTCAAAGCCGTGCAGACAGCCATGAATTCACAGAAGGGAACCAACTTTCTCCTATTCAGCCCTATAAACACATGGAGCCCAGTTGCGAGATGTAGTTGTGAAAAAAAAATTCGCGAAGCTTAAGCTAAGCCACCCATGCCCTTACACAGTGATACTGGACAATTCTGAAGAATAGTCTGGTTGCTTCTAGGTTGTTTGTAGGCCTTAGCTAGGTGGTTAGGGTTGTTTCTAGGTTGCTTCGAGGTCACTGCTAAGCTTTAGCTAGGTGATGCTAGGTTAATTCTACGTTGATTCTTAGCGCAGAGAGGTTCGAGTTAAACCTACAGACAGTCACAGACGCGAGACGGATGTCCAAACTCTAGAGACAGAAATTCGCTCTGAAACCAAGCGTTCGCACCTCTCACAAATCTACGGGCAGGTCATCGATGGCGTAGGCCTTCCATCACTTCGGGGTCTTCTCGCAGCCGTCGTTGCCTTTCCCATTCCCTAGTGCTGGGCTAACTGTTGCCTTCTTCCTTTTTAGTGGACCATTGGTGAGCAAAGGGATTTACTCAGTTTCTACGGCACATACCCGTTTATGATGATGATAATTTTCTGATAGGCCGCGCAAACTCCCGTGGAACGTACCCATTTATTACAAGCGACACGCATCCGTACAATCTACTTGCCCTGACATGGCACAACTGTGCTTTACTTTTTGTTCTAGCGATCCGTTTCTCCCGCTTATTTACAATTGTGCTTTGAAGATACAGTAGCAGTGCAGTATTACCCGTGGTTAATAAAGCACGTCGCGAAAATCGGGATTGGACTGTAAGGAGTCAGAATAAGGTTCCTGAATGAACGAAGAAGAGCAAAACGAAAAAATGAAACGGATGAAGTATGGGTTTTCACGGGCAATGAAATGCATGTTCGAAATATAGCGGTGGACAGCTGTAATTCAGAATTAATTCGATTGATAAGTTCATGTAAAACACTGCGCTGGGTTGTTGATGCCAGTAACATGGATTACGTAACAGACCCAATGGTTAAATGTTCATAGAATGACTTCTCTCTTACTTGCAGTGACAGTGAAGAGTAGACCAAACGTGAATCGTGATAACGTAAGCTGTATAGATTCCACGCAATAGTTAGTGAAACATTCTGCAATAGTGGCATTGCCAAACTCGCGATCTTTGTGCCTTGTAAGAGAGTTGTCCCATAAGAAGATCGGATTTGCGGAGCGTTAAAGTACGCTTCGATTGATGGCAGTATACTAAGTCGCCATTAAGGACACTACAGTCTGTCCAAGGCGTAGCTACACTCGACAACCCCTTTGCCGCCGCATCGCAGTTAAGTTCGTATGCAAGACTGCAACTTCGAGTCTCTTCACTACACATGCTTCGGAAACTTTCCAATTGGACACGATCGCCCGTAGCTCTCATCGACGGGATTCAGCTTCACAAGACAGCTTTCTCTGGAGAGCCATGAAGCGTGCGTCGCTCGTCGGCTTGGACCCGAGACACCGGCTTGCAGGAGAGCGCGAAGTGAGGAGGGTGAACGATAAAACGGATGCGCTCACGGCGTCGGCTGAAAACATGGTCGCCACTAAAAGCCTCCCCTTCCTTCCACCCTACGCTCCCTTCTTCTAATTGGATTTATGGCGCGCACAGACCATCGCATTATAAGAGCGTGGTTCTCTGGACGTCGCATACTCGGAGCTGAACCCCAGTTTCATCCGCGCCTGCACAGCACGATGTATGTATGCTAACACGTAAAGAGCTGAGATGACCGAGTTGGAAGTTTGGTCGAGACGGGGCATACGCGTCGGTGAACGCTGAAAGTGGCGAAGTCTCGCTTTCTGGGTTAGCTGTCGTTGGCTGTTTATCTCCATGGGCCTCGGGACAAATTGGGACTGATGCTATTGCAGTTGGGGATAATGAGGAGCTCGTAAAAGTACCTGCACCGGGCCGGGTGCGCAGGTCTTCCGTCCTGCGGAGCTATGGTCGGTGAGCATCTTGTTGTATGCGCTAACTTATAATGCAGGTCCTTTGTATGCGCAAGCCCGTCGCCAATGACTCGAAACATTCTTGCGCGAGCGGTCAGCAAGCTAGATATGTGAATCTTATGCCTATCTGGCGAATGGGGATGCAAAGGTGCGTATGAACCCGGGAGTGGATTAAAGAGCGCTAGGTTTCGAGTCTATTGTCCAGGCATGCATTTGCACAACGAAGTCAGTGTGAGAGGTCCTACGCGCTGTAGAACTTTGCAGGCGCTGTACTTATGCACAGTTATCGTAACATTTTTTATCATTTCCAAAGCAAGCTCAGCTGATTGTAAACTATTCGGTTTACACAGTGCGTACGGGAAATGCGGAACGTGTGAGAAATTTTTAAATACGACTGATGAGTCAGATGTAGTCTGTTTAGTATTTGCTACTCGAGCTCGAAAATACGGCATGAAAGGAACTCTCACACATTTCTGCTTTTTTTTTTTTTTTAGAAAAAGTGGAAGTACCAACTCCCCTCCCCCCACCCTCCCAGTTGATAATACCACTCTTTTGCCCGGAACAACTACGCTTTTCTAAAGCTTTCCCGTGCTGGCACAGAGCGCCACCACCACAGCATGACGCCCCATTGAAGTACCGCCACCTTTTGCCGCTAGGGGGCCGTGGCGGCGCTTTGTCGACGACATCAGATTCAATGCGGTCGCGAGTTAAAAGGCGTGTGATGCACCGCTCTCGAGTTAAGGGAATCGCTTTTTTTTTCTTTAGTCTTACCTTTCACCATGAGCTCTTCATACATGTCTTGTTTAGATGTTAGCGCTTCCGCATAGCTCTGACCACCCCTTTTTACGGCAAATAGAGCGACTGAGTTATTTTTGTGCATTTGTGCTTTTGTGGCCATCGACGTCCACGGCCTATATATAGGTGGCTTACGCTAACGCAGTGAGAACGAAGTGTGTGCGTCTTCAATTGAGAGCACAGCAATTTTTTTCTTCATGCCCACTGTCCTCACTTTTCGTTCCCCGGTCTTTCCCTACCTCTTCGAACATCGGCCTTGTCTTCCAGTGAGAGAGAGAGCATTAAAGCTTCTCAGTTCACTTACTTTTTACTTATTCTATTTATTCCATTCCGGGTCTTATAAGGACCCTTCTATTGTGCCATCTCGATCGAGCCCGTTCTGGACCCATTTTATTTACTACAGGAAGTGTGCATGTACAGCAAAAGTTCCTCATAAGTGATCCTGTCCGCTCCTTGCGTAGAGCTTGTGCTATTTTGATCTTCTAACCATTCATTGTTTAGTACATGCCCGCGCTGACACATTTCGAACAAGCACTAGCTTCTTGCTCAGTCTAACAAGCTACTACTCAGAACAGCGCTAGTTCACTTGTTCGTGTCATTTTCGTTGCAAATATGTTCTCTGCTGGTCAACTTCAAACAAGATTTTGTGGGCTGGAACAAAAAACAACAACAACAACAACAACAAAGCCAAGTGCGCTTCGTGGGACAAGAGTTAGATTAAAGGAGACTGGCAGACCGGTTTTCACAAAGAGGGATGTTTGTATTATCGCACTTTCGGCCCCTTTTAGTTGGTTCGCTCCAAGGAGGTTGCCCCAGTCATTAAAACACGGGGCCATAGTGTTTACGCTGCCTTCAACCCTTCCCCTTACGGCAGTTTTGAGTGATAAGCGAAAGCTGAATTACATTTCTTACACTACACCTGCTTCGTTCGCCGTGTTTCACGCGTCCCTTACGTGTGTTTTCATCAATTAGGGAGCAATTGATTGCGAAGAAAGGCATGAAGTATTGAGTGCGGAGGTCTTTAGGGAGCCGGGCTGTCGTATGCTGTCGTGGGCTGTAATATGCTGTCATCGTCGCTTGCCGTAACGCTCCATGTGTAGGATATTGAGCGTGCGCTCGCGTCAAGAAGAAGTCTTCTTCCGCTTGTTCTTCGAGAGCCATGATGATCACTTACCATCATCAGCAAAAAAAAAACTCTTGCACTTGGCGTAACGCAGGCAAAACAACGAATAAAAATAGAAAAGAGGAAGCAAGAGCGGAATAGAGAGAGAGAGCGAAAGGGAAAACTTAGAAAGGAGAATAGAAAGAGCAAGAAAGAGAAAGAGAGATATAAAGAGAGCGGAAGAAATAAATAGAAATAAAGAGAGAAAAAAAGACACAAAAAACGAAGAAGTAGAAAAAGAAACAAATAGAGGAGGAAGGAAAAAGATAATTTAAGAGAAACAAAGAAGGATGCTCAGCTGCACACTTCCTTCAGGCTTGGCAAAAGCGTGCGCATGAGGGGGGGGCAGGGGGGGGGGGCGACCACCCCCCCTAGTAACCTGAGGAAGGGGGGCGCAAACTCTGCCCCATACATTGACTTAATAGGGATGGGGGGGGGGGGCGCTGCGAAGAACCTTCCCCCCCTCCTGAAGGGGAACCCTGCGCACGCCTATGAGGCTTGGCACCCCTAGTGCGAAGCTGCCTTAATTTTTTTTTTCGTCCTTGTTTTACACAGCAGCAATTTCTAAGAAGTGGAGTTCTGAAGCGTTTTCGGCTACTTGTTAAGCTGTATATGCAGGCAGCATTCGCAGCCAAAGTTCCCATTAAGGTGTAGCAAGGTCGAGATCGTTGCGGTTTCAGCGAAAGGCTTGTATACAATCTGTAGACAACTATATAAAGATGTCATTGTACGAAACAAGGAACCTTTGTTTGGTCGAAGGAATCACTACAGTATTTTTGTGTTATTTCCCGAAATTGCAATGGTAATAAATCATTTTGTAAGCTGCGCTTCGCGCACTACGATTTCTTTTTTGAAGAAATGTGCTTTATAACGGCTCTGTGTTTTCCGACACTTAACAAGCTTAGAACCCTATTGCAATGTTTTGTACGGAAAAGAAGTAAAAAGAAAGGCTTCAAACGTCCAGATGAATTATATTTACATTGAATACGTGTGTCCACTGCGTGTCCAATGAATGTATGCGTTGCTATACACATGCCATTGGCCCACCGGCCACTTTACTATGAAATTTATTTTAAAAAGTGTCATGGTCCCAGATGCGTTCGCCTAAAACTACTCGAAGGCGAAATTTATTTTCTTCTTCTTTTTCTTCTCAGTTAATTTTATTGATCTTCCTCTGGATCTCTTCTTCATGGATGACCTTTGCGTACTTCGAATTACTTCTACTTCACCTTCAAAGTGATTTATGATGATGATGATGGTATTAATGATGATATTGCTCTTCCGTTGCAGCGGTGATGAGCTTGCTACTCGGTATCGTTCCCGCCTCAGTGACTAAGAAAAACTGCGAGAAACTGAACATATGTTCACTTCACAGTTAAACAGTGGCCCGCAGGTCGCCTTGATGGTGATATGCTCTATATGGAGACCTTCCTCAGCTATTCGTTCCACTCTTCTTATTGTTTTATTGGTTTTTCCCGTCAGTCATACCACAGCGGGTATCAGGTAACTTCCGGGCGTCTTGCGCTGTGTCTCGAAACGTCTGGAGGGTAAAATCTACGCGTACAGAAAAGTGATTGAGCAGTGAACGCAAGCGCCTTGATTTTATTACCCATTTCTTTTTAAGATTGCTTATTTTTGTATACTGATATGATTGATCACGTCTAATGGCGTGGATATCACAGTTCCCGTGCTATTTTAAGTGCAGGGCTCGTGGGAGAAAATTTTCCGTTTTGATGACACAGGCGTATGCATTACGGTGTTCTAACTGAAGAAGGGAACACATGACTCAAACTGCGCTAAATATAGGGAAATTACTTCCAGAAGTTCTGGACAGCATGAAGCATGATGCAGGCTTGACTGTTCTACAGACTTTTATAGCTACAATACTGGCATTGAAGTACTAGTCACCTTAAGCACTACGAACGGCAGGCCCAGCTACACATTTCGCTAAAGAGAGCGCTCATTTCGTATCTGTTTTCTGATCCCGGTTGGGCACTTTTCGTGCGTGTCAAACGCATTCCAGTAAAATTTTCTAGCAATGCTTCATGATGCATTTTAGTGTTCTTGGTGCCAAGTATCTTGGATTTCTTTTATCACTTAAATACGTCTAATGGCATGAGAAAAAAATCGCACACATCTCCCCGTAAGGGAACCCTGAGTAGTATGCGAAGCACTCGGGATCGTTCTTACCGTAAATCACCCGTGACATTGCCCACTTGTGCATGTAAATGAGTGACAACGCGTGTGTACAAAATATACAATGTGTTTTTGCCGTTGTTGTCGGCGCTGCCGCTTTTACCTTTCGCGGGCGAGAGCGCGTTCACGATCGTTTTCATCCATGGAAGAAAGAGAATTTGCGGTCTGGAACACGCTTATTCTTCATCAGCGTCATCAGCGTCATCATCATCGTCATGACGTATAGTGGGTACCTTGCATGTGCTGTTCCGTGATGGCAGAAAGAGAATGTGTGGTCTGGAACGCGCTTATTCTTCATCGTCATCAGCGTCATCGTCATCGTCATGGCGTATAATGGTTACCTTGCGCATGCTGTGCCGTGATGGCAGCGTCATCGTCATCGTCATCTGGCCACGGCGGACAATGACGGGACAGAACGCGTTCATAAGATGCTTCGCATCTAAAAATGATCAAGCTTTGCTATTTTGCAGTAATCACCTACTTTAATAGCAGCAGGAATAATCCTTTAACACGGTTACGTAGTGTGGCGTGTCCAATCTCGATAAGCGGCGGTTGTCGGGGACCACCGGAAGTCCATCGCGTGACACGTGGCGGGTAATTTTGTCAGAAAAGGACCATCTGTCGCGAGAAGGAGTGGCGACGAACCTAAGCGTCGCAAACCATTTCGGTCTCTCCCCAAAAAAGAGAACAGCACAATCACAACACGCTCATTCTGCATGTACATGGTGCAATATGCTCATGCATACGCATATAGCGTAGGCGACAAGACGTTTTGCGTCGATATAACGAATAAGATAGGACGGAGAGTCAGAACTGAAGCGCAGAGACGACGCACCTGAGCGTTTTTCACGCTTCTAAGCGACACCTTCGTGCGTAAATGATCATCACCGAGCAGCTGTCTCGATCAGATCCTCACCTGTACACCTGCTTGCACTCTTACTTCCCTGTCACAGCTCCGTGCACGCGATTGCTTTACGTAAGGCGCTAATGGTGTTTCCCCGCTTTTGCACGATCACGAAGCGCGTAGAGCTACGGAGGCGGGAAGGGGGGGGGGAGATGCGACGATGACTAGGCAGAACGTCACACTGCAACCGCGTTCGTTCGAACCGCGTATTCAAGCCCCCCGCTGCATCCGTAGAGTACCGTGGAAAGAAAAGCTCTTGCCCGAATGAAAGTGGAAGAGCGGGACTCTTTTTGTCGCCTAATGTGTTTCTCCGCCGGTCAATTTGCGTGCGTAGTGCCGACACGCCGGCGCTGTTGTCGTATACACCCTGCCAGTACCACGAACTGTGACTTTCTTTCTTTCTTTCTTTCTTTCTTTCTTTCTTTCTTTCTTTCTTTCTTTCTTTCTTTCTTTCTTTCTTTCTTTCTTTCTTTCTTTCTTTCTTTCTTCCTTCTTTCTTTCTTTCTTTCTTTCTTTCTTTCTTTCTTTCTTTCTTTTTTGTTGTCCGAATTCATTGCGAGTGATTGCGCGTTATATGGATGAATAATTGTCTGTCAGGAGGGGGTGAGGTACTCCGGGGACTACGATCCATCTATAAACCACGTAGATGCACTGAATCAGGAAGAGGCAACAGGAAGAGGAAGGAAAGGCAGGGAGGTCATCGAGACGCGCGTCCTGTTTGCTACCCTACGCTGACTGAAGGGGATTAAGGGATGACAAGAAAGGTAGATAGAAAGAAGTGAGCATAC
>JALIZH010011927.1:0-14775 GCA_030522465.1 Rhipicephalus appendiculatus
GCAAGAAAAAATAAACTAATCTGCGAAATCGGTACACGTGCGCTGATGTTTTCAGACGTCTTGTTTGTTATTTCTTTTTTCCAGTGACAGGACTTATTGAAGTGGCCATCACTTTTTTGTTACTTTTGAGCGTTGAGCTTATACATACACGTGGCGAGGATGGTATCGCAGCACACCAGCTCTTTAGGAGTCTATGGAAGATTTCTACAGCAGCGCTCGATCACGAGCGAAAAATATCCTTGTAGCGAGTACACACTCGTATGCTCAGCGAAGTGCGTGTGATTGATGTTGGCAGTTTTATCCCTGTCAGAGTGAACGTTTCAAAGACTTTGCTTCATCGCATGTTTTGAGGCTTCCGTAACACGTTCTCGAAGCCCGTCTTGAATTTACAATTAGAAAAAAAAAAACATAGAATGACTCAACGCCTTCGCGGCGAAAATTTAAGGAGCAGTGACTACGCCTGCAGTTTTTCCTGCACACCAGAGGGCCGTATACGGAGGCGCGAGATAACAGTTGACTAATAGGATGAGTCAACTGCTGCTCGTATCTCTCGAACATCACTTCAACTTTCCTCCAGCGAGACATAACGAAACATTATCCTTGTTCTTCCTAACAGCGAGGCCGTATATGTCTAGTCGAAGCCAAAATGCGTTCGTTCTATGTAAGCAAAAACTTTTAGTGCGTATGTACCGCAGACAAAAATAGCGCAATACCCACTACACGCCCCCTGATCCATTAAAAAACGAAGAAGTCGTCCACGGGCAGCAACAACAAGAACAACGAAAACAACAACAACAACAAAAATAACGCCTCTGAGTAACTACAGAAATGGCTAAGACGAAATGAGAGTAAGGCATCTTATAATAATTCTAAGGGAAGCGCTTCGTTGTTTGAGGCAAGGTGGGGCTGCCTTACAACGCGTCGTTATAAAGCCAGATTCAGCGGAGAAGAAAAAATGTACACACTGTGAGGTGGCTAAGGAAACGACGAAGTATGTTTTAATTGAGTGTGGGGACGCCCTCCTGGGTGCATGTTTGGGGCCTAGCCTACATAAATTCTTGGCTGCAAGCAAGGAGGATTTTTTAAATGCGAAGCATTTCTTTGTGTCCTGTAAGCACTTTTGCGTTTCTATCTATCTATCTATCTATCTATCTATCTATCTAGCCGCCTACGTCTGGGTGTTCTCGTGATCGCCTCCTTAACTTGGGGTAGACCAAAATTTGGATGGGAGGGTAAGAGGTATTGAAGAATATGTCTGGCTGGTCATGACATGAATAACGTGAAAATCCTGCCGCGTACGTCGTCAAACCCTTTCCTGCAGACACGTGTGGCACATACCCGTATACCACGGGCCGCGGTATGCGGGTATGCGCCACAGGTGTTTGACAATTTACATCTACCCAGGAACGGCGAGGACAGACATTAGTAATTTAAATGCGAGAGCGTTAAGAAAAACTGACGTCGGCAGCGTTGACCCGACGAATGCAAATAATAAATATCAGGGTCCCAGCAGGAATCGAACCTAAGCAATCTGCGTGGCAATCAAGTATTCTACCACAGAGCCACGCCAGGTCTCGGAATTGCTTTTGAAAAAGACCCTATGCAGGCATAATGTTGGTGAAACGTCAATTGTGGTTGCCGTGCTGGCTATCTAATTTTATAAACATGACATATGTCCTCCTAAGCGTCATGTCGGGTTAACGTCAATTGTATAAGCTACTTTAGCGTCATCCACTGTCATTGGTCCACGAAACACTATCCAGGGTTACCACTGTCGCAAGCCCAAGTGCTACATATCAGCTTAGCGCTTCTGGTGTTGGTAATACCCATGTCTCTATTGACATCGTTACTCAGTTGTCAACAATTGGTTATATGAATAATATGCGACTGTTCAATATTTTTCTGTGCGTACAACATTTTTACATGTATTTAGCGTCATTTCATAAAGTTTCGCTCAATAAAAAAATTACAACCCAGTCACCTTGCCTCCGCATGCTTCGCATAACATCGATTCCCATGGTACTTGGGATCTGCCATTTTTAAAATCCTCCTTGGGTGCAAGGGACAACAGTGAAAAATATAACAGGTACGCAAAAGAAATAACTAAGAGTTGGCTAAAGTACTTGGGGCGAAAAAGTAGGGATATAGGAGAAAAACAGATAGTGGGATAAATAAGGTAAGCCTGCAGCCTTAAAGAACTACTGACACGAATTTGAAAAATATTCAGATTGTTGCTCTAAATAAAAGTACTGGTGTCGAGAAATCTCACACGAGTATTGTGGTGCCTGGGAATGCATCGAATATATTTTTATCACCGCTACCTTAAAAAAAACACTTTCGGTTTCGATATCGAGGGGGGCGACTTCTCTGTGACGTGTAATAGCAGTTTGACGTCACGGGGAGACAACTGGCGACGTACTAACGATAAATCTGTCATCTGCTCGTGCTGCATGTAAACGGCGATGAGGAAATTGTCGTCCAGTGACATTGACAGTGATTTCTGCAATTTAGGCTGAATCCTGGGCTAAGAGCTGGCTAACTCAGACACTGTCTTGACTCGTCGGGATAATGTCCGTTGCACTGGAGCTAGACCTGTGCGCCGGGACCCAATATTGCCGGCGGCGGCGCGCCGGTGTTTCCACCTCCGGCGGCGGCGCGTCAGCGGCGTGGGGTTCATCGGATCGGCGGCGGCGCGGCGCGGGGGTGGGGGTAGATTCAAGAGGTGGTCGGGAATAGAAGTTTGTCCCTTGAATTTAAAAAAAAAAAATCTGCTTCCCCCGAAAGGGCGAAGCAGTGGATGCGACAGCAACATGTCGTAATGTTATAATGAACTAAGGCCATCAGCTCTTTTTCATCCGACCTCGCGAAACTGCAAAACATTTATTTATTTATTTGATTTGCATACACAGATACACAAGGACACAGAGGAAAGAGAGCAAGCTGGCAACTGCCACCTGGAGGGGCACAACGCTTGCTTACTCTTACGGGAGGAGGGAAGCGATAGAGGAGAGGGAGATAGGAGGAGAGAAAGAGGGAAGAAGGGAGGGAAGTATGAGAAAAATTCACGAAGACTTAGACAAGCATAAAAAACACGAAAAAAAACGTCTATAAACGGGTGGCAAGGTCCGTTTGGTCCATAAAAGTCAATAGAGCTCGATGGGCCTGGTCGCGTCGAGAAACACAACCACTCGGAAAGAGGTAATCGTCTAGGGTCGCGCACTTCAGTCCCAGGAATTTATATTCCTCAATCTGCAAAACACTGGTGTATGGGAATACGGCAGCTCCCGGGAGAGGAGCGGTTCTCATGCAGTTTGTCGTATCAGTAGTCACAGCACGAAGTGGTGAGATGATAGCGCGCAGAAGGGTATACGAGACGCGTTTGCTGATGCCTGCCGAGATAGCGCGCGCTCCAGCACTCGCGACCGCGCCCTTATAGTCCAAGTTCACAGGTGCGGATATCGAGCCAGGCAGCCCCCCCCTCTCCGACGTCCCTTCATGCTCCTTCGGCTAGTGAAAGACGGACAGGGCTCCCTTTCTTGTTGAGGAGCGACCGACGGCAGGCCTCGCACGCGGTGTGATGTAATGGCATGCGCCCCCGTGCGATGGAAATGGGCAGCTTGTTTCATCTATACTTCAGCTGTGTTCCTCGCTAGCACTCGCGAGCTTTTACTAGCGGATACAGCATACGATGCGCGTACAAAAGTTATCGATTTGGGCTTTATACGGAACATGACGGCGACAATGAAAACCTGCACAGAGTGTCCATATAATTGTTATCGCAATAAAAAAATAGACAATAACCGTCGAAGCGGGTTGGCCTATTTTTTTGGAGAGCTGGATTGTCTTCGCTGTAAAGAGTTCGTCCGTTGGAAGAATCAAATAATCCGGCGCCTCTTCCATTCGTTCCATTCCATATCTCCTCGACACTTATTTCTTTATAAAGCATGTGGTACAATGGGAGCGCTAAGCGTTCAGCCCATCAGAATTTCGAGCTTGTCGACTGCACTCTGTTATTTCGCTTTGCGCAATCGGAAACTCACAAAACAGTGTGAAATAAGTTCATCGTTGACGGTAATCATGTGAGGTGGGGGAAGAACGGGTGAGCGAATGCATGGCAAAGCAGGGTAGGAGACAATTTACAACTGATATTTCTCGTATATCGACCAATGGAGATTATGTCCCCTAATCATGTAACGTGAATTACCGCTCTCGCGTCATCAGGAGCGCAAAAATAAAACGAAAAAAGAGAAACGCCAAGAGAGAATAACGCGCTCAATTTTGTATTTTCAGAGGCTTCTTTGGGGCCCTTAAAAAAGACAGGGCGTGCAAACAAGGAGAAGAGAGTTGTCAAGACACCGCGAACGCCGCTAACTGAAAAATAGTACAGCGGCGGAAAAGCAGATAGACAAAAAAAAAAAAAATCAACACAGCTTCGCACTAGTGGTGCCAATCCTGAAGGAAGTGCGGAGTTGGGCAGCCTGCTTTGCTTTTTTTCTTTTCGGTTTTCTCTTTAGTTCCTCTTCTCTTCTCTTTCTTTTTTCTCTGTTTCCTTATTTTCTCTTCTTTTTTTTCTGAATGTTTACTGATTTCTTCCTCTCTCTTCATTTATTTCTTTCTCTTTCTGGCTCTTTTTTATTCTTCCTCTTTTTTTTCCTTTCTTTCTCTCTCTATTTTTTTGCTCGCTTCATTCTTTTTCTATTTTTATACATGGTTTTGCCTGCGTTACGAGAAGCGACGACAGCATACGACAACTCTGGCCCCTAAACTGCTCCGCACTTAATATCATCATCAAGGCGCTCAAAGGACAAGAGGAAGCAGACTTCTCCTTGGCGCGAGCGTGCGCTCAATATGCGACAGATGGCTATACTATTCGTGGTTTTTCCTGAGTTACGCCAAGAGGCGACACCTCTCAGTCAGTTGCGCGTGATGGTCTACGTGAGAGATAACTGGTCACTCTCTTGACTTCCCCCTTCTGTTTTCACGTCGTGTCTTTTCAACATGAATACCTACAAACTAGCTCAGCTATCGGTTATTCTAAGTGTTTCATTGCCTTTACTTCCCTATTGATTATCAACTTACTCGAGTAAAAAAATTAAGGGAAAAGTGCTTTAAACCGTCGTTATATATTACTTATGTATTTGATTTATCCATGCACAATGTAGTAGGCCCGAGACTCCACGAATATGTTATCCAACGAGTTGGGTCGTCTCCCTTTAAAGCTGTAGGACGCCGCAGCGTTGAAGTCAGGCAATACTCTTGAGACTTCTGGAGGAAAGAAATATATATGACAACTTCCGAGGGGAGCTATTCTCGATGTATCCATCTGAAGAAGATGTCCACAGTCCATTTCAGCAGAGTGCATTCAGTTACTTCAGTGTTTGCTCTTGACCACGTCGATGCGTCCCCCCGCGGTGGCGTAGCGGTTAGGGGTGCTCGACTGCTGACCCGAAGGTCGCGGATTCGATCCCGGCCGCGGCGGTCGCATTTCGATGGAGGAGAAATGGTAGAGGCCCGTGTACTGTGCGATGTCAGTGCACGTTAAAGAATACCAGATGGTAAAAATTTCCGGAGCCCTCCACTACGGCGTCCCTCAATCATACCGCGGTTTTGGGACGTTGAACCCCAGATATTATATATATATATATATATATATATATATATATATATATATATATATATATATATATATATATATATATATATATATATATATATATATATATATATATATATACCACAACAATGCACCGAACCCGCCAGCACATTCCCAGCGTAAGAAGAAAGTGGACGAAATTTACAGGAACATGTCAAGTCTGAACTTGCTTATGAATGTGTCCCAGATGTTTGAAAACCATGCAGGGAATGAGTACCGACCTTCGCAGGTGCGTTAGACGGGCGGCAGCATTTAACATGATTTGATGGCTTAGGCAATCAGAATTTATGCAGAGCCTCCGAGATGTACGCCCAAAAAGCTGATGTCTGGGCGCTGCGTTCGTTGCGTTGAAGCGCATTCCGTCCCTCTCATTAGTGTCGAGAGTTGTGAAAGCTTTGTGACATCAAAATTGACGTTCCGGAAGAAGATCCGGAAACAGGGAGCGCACTGGTCACCGCACTCCAGCCAATCAGCTGCGGCCGAAATGGACAGTCCACTAGGGGGACACATCGAGAATAACTCCCCAGCCATTAAAAATGAAACAGGAGCATGCTCGAAACTTTGACCAGAGCTTAGAGCACGAGGGGGGTAGTGGCATCGGAGGAGGTTGGTCTGTGGAGATGAGGCGCGCGCTCTCTTGAATTTTTTTTACTTACTCATGAGCTCCCCAAGAAAAAGGAAAACAAAGGAAAGTATGATGATAATTGCGACACGAGCACGAAAGTGGTAGTGGCTTCAGAGGAGGTTGACTTATAGATATGCTAGGCGTGCTCTCGACTGTTTTTTCCCCTCTATGGTTGAAGCGCATTCGGTTCCTCTACTTTGAGTCAAGAGTTGTGAAAACTTCGTGACGTCATACCGACGTTGAAGAGGAAGAATCGGAAAGAGAGGGCGCGCTGCTGGCCGAGCTTCCTCCAATGAGCGGCGGATGAACTGGGGAGTCCATTACACCGACACATTAACAAAAGCTTGCCCAGTGAAGTGATGTATTTTATGCCCCGATTCCCCGTTCGGGTTAAAATGAAAGACTACCGGCGGCGCGCCGAAATTATTGCTCGGCGGCGGCGGCGGCGTGGTTACTCTGGAAACGTCGGCGGCGGCGCGATCGGCGTGAGCAAAAACGGGCAGCGGCGGCGGCGCGGCGCGGCGGCGCACAGCTCTAACTGGAGCTGGCTTGCAGATGCTCAGCGACGAAAACTGTAAAATCAAAATAAAATATTTTATACGTGTTGCCTGACTCCGGCGTTAAGAGCGTTGACACTGCATACCAAGGAAACGAAAAATGACCCTTTTGCGATGTTTTCATATCGTGTCAGTGCTCCTTTAAGGTGCAGAAAGTTGGGCTGTGAATATATGGTGTTTTCTCATACAAAGAACGATTTGATTGAAGTAGATAGAACATCAGGCCGAATTGAAAAATAACAAAAAAATTTTTTTTCGAGGTTGGTGGCGCACAGATTATCGTCTCGTTACAAAGGAGACGCTCATCCCTTACAAAAATGCATTTAAACAAACATCTCAATCCATTGTTAGACATTCTATAGACTGTCTAATTCATTTTTTGTAAGGGATAGCACCCATCCATCCATCCTTACGTGCCACAGAGATTGCGCAGGCCCCACTACCCACCCATGGTCCACTTAAGTTAAAAAAGGGAACGCACAAGCGGTAAACACAAATTAAGATTTCTGGAAAGGACGAAACCGAGATTTGAGAAAGACTTTAATGAACCATCGGGGTTAACCCATTGATACGCACCGGGGCAGAACGTTTATGCTTCGCTGGTCACTTGTACGAAGTGCTTGGGCGGTGATCTTTCCTGGTAAGGATTTTTCACGACGCTTTGACCGTATCATTGGTGTGTCAGTACAGTAAAATGAAGTATAATGTATGCGGGATTCTCTTCTACTTTTCCATAATTTTCCCGAAAGAAATAAGCCCTTATGCTTTCCTGACAATGGCAACATTCTAGACTTGGCAACAAAACAATAAGACATGTTAAAACGCAGATAGTAATATACTGTTTGTTTGCATATTCTTTCTGTATTTGCCTACATATTTAACAATGTAGTCAAGCGTTGTCGTTTCATAGTTATTTTTCGCGCTGTTCCGTAACAGGCGGCCGCAACACCTTCCCACTGTTTTTCATTTCTTAATTGAAATGCCGAATAGGAGAAGTTGACTCCTTTATGGCGGCGCTAGACACACCTTGTCGCTCAGCAGACAAAGCGAAATATCACAAAAGAAAAAACACATAACAAGGATAATGCCTACAAATACGGGGCACTATTCTTGCAACTTTTAACAGAATGGACATTGAAAATATGCAGGATAATGCTGTTTGCGCTTCGACTCACACACCGAAACACGTAAGCTTAACTTGACTCACACCCCTCACCCCCCGTTTTAGTCCATCTTTTTAAAGCAAAAGTGCTAGCCGGCCCAGTTCTAACGTATTCATTTTTTAGCCACTTTGAGCGAAACAAGCAAGGACGATGGAAAAAAGCACACACGGAACAAGCGCTTGTCCATGTGTGCTATTACCGTCGTCCTTGGTTGTTTCGCGCAAAGTGGCTAAAAGACAGTTTTTTACAGTTGTTGTTCTTTTTTACTTAGATGTGAAAGCAGGCAAAGGTAGGTTTCGTTAAAGCTAGCTATCCCAACATCACGTTGTGGATGTCTAACTAACAAACAAAGAAAAAAAGGAAGTGAGAAATAATCGGAAACACTACGTACACACAAGATCGTCAACGTACAAAATAACAGGGGGGACCATTAAGTTTCGCCTTTAAGAGCTGAACGCGATGGCGATATCTTCACGCACGCATGCACACACGCGCGCAAGCAAGCAAACAAGCGCACGCACGCACGCACGCACGCACGCACGCACACGCACACACAAACACACACAGACACACACAGCACACACACACACACACACACAAACACACACACACACACACACACACACACACACACACACACACACACACACACACACACACACACACACACACACACACACACACACACACACACACACACACACACACACACACACACACACACACACACACACACACACAAGATATACCTATAGTAAAGGTTTCCGCCTTCTTCAACAGCCTTTTTACGGCAACAGTGTTTTGTGTATCCAAAGTACGAGAGAGTATTGTGCGCTGGTGCACTGTTGGGGAAAACTATAGAGAGTGTCCTGCACCTCTGTTCTCTCTGCGTTCGTACGCGTTGGGAGATCACTCACTGCACACACGCGCACACACTGTTCCGACGCTTTCAGTTACTGCAGTCAACGCCATTGCGAATGCACAGAACTCCATCACAAGAGGGTCAACAGCCCGGTGGCGTTAGGGAACGTCGACGCACGTGACATCATTTTTTTTCGAAGCATCGATGAACCTCCTACGTGTGTGTAGGAGAATGCGCGCACAAATGTGCGCGCCCTTTGTTTTGGGTAACTAACGTTGCACCCAGTACGTGTTTGTTAGGGAACATCCGCGCAACATGGTCACGCAATCTCTCGGAAATAGTGGGAAAACTGCGTCGCACCATCGCAACGCCTACATGAGATGGTGTGACCATAGGCGTGCGCACGAGGGGGGGCAGAGGGGGCGGCCGCCCCCCCCCCCCCCAAGTCACCTAAGAAGGGGGGGGGGCGAAGTCTGCCTTATACATAGACTTAATAGGGAAGGGGGGCGCTGCGACGAGCCTTCGCCCCCTACTGAAGGGGAACCCCTCGCACGCCTATGGGTGTGACCACACCACGCGCCCACCCCTCTCGGTGGCGGCGGTGACAAGAGTAGTTCGTGATAACGTAATCGGGAATGAATTGTAGTAGCACAGATATTTGGCCTAGTTGGAAACGGTTCATTCCTTAAGAAGAGTAATCGGACCGTGTTCATATCACCTTCCCAATCGTTAGCCTGCTTTCGCTTCTCTGTGGAGACCAAAACCGTGCTGCAAGGAAAGCCAAAGTGCTGATGTCCTCCGGCTCATATCTTTATTTGCATCTACCTCGAATTTTCGCTCACGGCCAACCTTGCCTTTCACTCACAACCCAAGACGCCGCCGACACCAAAATCCAAATTTCTGCGAAACGACCTCTTTAACGCCATCGTGTTAAAAGGGCTCTGTTGCCAGAGTCTAATACACATAGAGTGGTCACCCAGATCCTGCTAAGACCGCATTGTGGTCTGCAGTATGTTATAAATAAAAAAAAATAATTTACGCGGATAAAGTTCTACAACTATTTTTCGTACACTTACAGACAGAATGCCTATGATATTTGTCCATTAACTTCACAATATGGATGAAGGAACGCAGTAATGGCTGTTGCAGACAGGTCCGTTAAGCTTGTGAAGAATCGCCAACATGGAAAACACATGCTTCACCTATCTCTGCAGTGTTAAAAGTGACCGCCCTATATGATTTCGTCTCTGCCCACAGTGACTATTTACCCGAAGGTCGCGGGTTCGATCCCGGCCGCGGCGGTCGCATTTCGATGGAGGCGAAATGGTAGAGGCCCGTGTACTGTGCGATGTCAGTGCACGTTAAAGAACACCAGATGGTCGAAATTTCCGGAGCCCTCCACTACGGCGTCTCTCATAATCATATCGTGGTTTTGGGACGTTAAACCCCAGATATTATTAGTATTACAGTGATATTTGCTTTTAATCATGCGTGTGCGTATTGCTATTCATTTATAATTCATGTGGATCGTCCTTTATTAGTTGAGCAACAATTTGATGATGTTGAGGTAGTTAGATATAACAGGCCCTAACCTTCTACGTTTTCACAGCTAAAAGAAATTACAGAAAGCTAATAATGATCACAAGGCTAACGTTACTAATATGCTTGAATCCACCGACGTCCACATTCATCATCTCGAATTACTCGACCAACATAAGTATGGCTAGTGTAAAAACTCGGCTCGACCTCGCTTCTCTTCCCTCTCGTCGTAAAATTTCACGTCTGTGTCTTCACTATAAATTCTTCTATTTCTTGCCAGCCGAACCATGCATTCATCAGACATCGGATATCGCGCCATTGTCATCTAAAAGCCATATAACTCGTACGCACTCGTACTAAGCACTTCCTTAATACTTTTTTTTCTTGAAACAGCACAATTTGGAACGACCCTCCTGCTCAGAGCCATTTTAACTGATTTCCCTGATTCTGAAGAGGCCGTAAAGAGCCTTTAGTTATCATATTAACACTGAACTGCTGACTTTAGAGCGCAACTCTTAGGCGCCCTTCGCTGCGTTAAGCGGCGCCGCCGTCGCCGTCGCCGTCGGTGGTGTAACCGGATAGACATGAAAAGATAAAATGAGAGAAAAATACCCAGAATCGAATGAGATTTAAACCCGGGTCCTCTGCGTGACAATCGAATATTCTACCACAGAGCCCCGCCGATGCTCGAAACACCTTCGTAAAAAGACCCTGTGCAGACGTCATGTCGGGCAAGGAATCGCATTAACCTATGTAATATGGTCCGCCTCGGTGGATCAGTGGCTATGGTGCTCGGCTGCTGACCCGAAGGTCGCGGGTTCGATCCCGGCCGTGGCGGTCGCATTTCGATGGAGGCGAAATGGTAGAGGCCCGTGTACTGTGCGATGTCAGTGCACGTTAAAGAACAACAGATGGTCGAAATTTCCGGAGCCCTCCACTACGGCGTCCCTCATAATCATATCGTGGTTTTGGGACGTAAAACCCCAACATATTATTATTAACCTATGTAATATAGCGTGGCAGAAGAGTAAAATAACAACCAGTCATCACGCAATGCTGAATTGCGCTTCCACCCACTTGCTCAGCCATATTTCTTCATCGATCAGCCACATGCAGCATCAACAAAGTGCACATAATACCTTACAGGTGTGTAGCGGGTACCTCGTTTATCCCCCAGAAAGACGAATAATGGCGTAGTGGGTGCTGTCCCTATACTTCACAAAAATTATGATTGATGGCGTAGCCGATAGCTTGCGGAAAGCCAAAACTTCAAACCCAGCTGGCCTTGCCCCAACACGAAGCAGCGCTCAGAATTCGCCTTAGGCGATATCGTAATTGTCGGTGAAATTTTGTTTCTTGCCCTCCCCCGATTAGTATCCCTCTGGGATCCTTGAAGTAATAAATAAATAAATGAATAAATGAATAAATAAATAAATAAATAAATAAATAAATAAATAAATAAATAAAATGAAACGCGTAACGGCAAACTGGGCATGGTGAGCAGGAACACACGTCTTCTCTTGCAAATGCGAAATGGGGCCATTAGCCATGCGCACAGAAAAAGAAAACTAGCGCCACGAGGCACGTGTTTAGTTATCTGTTTTGTCTGGTTATCTCTTTCACGACGAAACGTAAACCTGCATATCGCTCTGAGCTCATTCTCGAAAATGGCAGCTCAGATGCGTCACAGCATGCACGTAAATCGCTGGAACGCCTCCGCGCTACGGCGCCCATAAAGAAGTAGCTCCTTTGTATAGCAAGTTCATTTCCTTGATGCCCCCGAAGGAGGAAAAAATCTCCCCATCGTTCTGGTCGAGAAGATTTAACTCTCTTTTTGCGTGTCACTTCGAAGAGGAGGCGCTTGACGAGAATCTCAACAGCGCGTGTGCGCATATTATGACGTCAAGAGTAGACGGACACTCCGAATTGAGAATGATGAGCGCGTATATATGGACACAGGATATCTTTGAGTTAATGTTAACGGATACAGGCACTTTATCGCATTACAAAAGCTATTAGTTTAGGTACACGTGCAGCAGCGCGATCATCCCGCCAGTCGATGGTGGAGAATTGAATCCAAAATTAAGAGGCGGAAATATATAGGCAAGGTATTTTTTCGTTGTCGTGAAAATGAGTGCCCAGTTAGTACATTCTGAATTACTTGTCCAGAACTTTCGAGCGCGCGGCTGTAGACGCTGGCGCCATCCGCAGCTGTTCCCACGAGTTAGCTAGAATCTTCCGTTTGTGCTTGAATTAAGCACAAGGACCTGGCATGCCGTACAACTGTGTTTGGAAGCACTACGGCGTAGGTGTCTGCAGATTTTTTTGCAAAAAACCTCTATAGAAGTGTGACTCGGACTGTATAACCCATGTCAAAGAGGGAGATACATTTATCACGGTAGAGAAACGCTCGGAGGTTGACTAGAATAAAGATATTGACATAGTACTCGGCATTGGACCCGGGAACAAAAATGAGTGCATATGGAAAGATGGATGGTTGGTAATTTATGGGGATAAGATGGTGGTGAAAAACTTAAGCAGCTAAATACTTTTCGAGATCCAAAAGTCAGGCTGCTCTCGTGCAAGAACTTCATCATAAGTTTAAAGGGGCCATGATACGGTCACCCAACAATTTGCTGTTTTCAGCGAAAAACAGGAAGTGGAGGGTCTATTGTGCTTATACATATAAGAAAAATGGACTGCAAAAGAACATTTCGGAGCAAAATAAGCCCTAGAAGACACAGCCGATAAACCCCGTCCAGCCGGCGGCCGCCATTTCGCCATGGCGTGTGTGACGTCCGGTTCTGTATGGAGCAGAGCCGTCGTCTTATGCCAAAGTATCAGCAGCTCTGAATCATTAAGTTCCAATGTCAAACTCAACAAAGCTGAAATAGCTCGATAGCATGCGCAGCTGACCACGCAATAAAATCGCACGCCGGAATGCGGACAGCAAGAAGCTTGTTACGTCATGGCCTTGCGAGCGCGTCAGTGTTGCCTGACCCTCAGGCCACTGGCATGTTTCTAAAAATAAATTAGTACATAAAAATAAATTAAGTACTCGACCAAACACGCTAAAATTTCGCCAGCCTTTTTGTGAGCGCGCAAGGATTAACCTACATAACACAGATTATTATCGAAAACTGGGTGCCATGGCCGCTTGAAGAACATCACACTGGCGACAAGAATCCAACTAAAATCCCGATATAAGCTTTTTGTTATCTAGTAAACGTTGGTGCATTAACTGTACGACAAATTGACTGTACGGTGCAAGGGCACGAGCGCTTCACCATTCCGCCCCTGGTGGGAGTGGTGGTAGTGGAAGTAGTAGTAGTAGTAGTAGTAGTAGTAGTAGTAGTAGTAGTAGTCGTAGTAGTAGTGATAGTAGTAGTAGTAGTTGTTGTTGTATTAGTAGTAGTAGTGGTGATAGTAGTATTAGTAGTAGTAGTAGTAGTAGTAGTTGTAGTTGTAGTTGTAGTTGTAGTAGTAGTAGTAGTAGTAGTAGTAGTAGTAGTAGTAGTAGTAGTAGTAGTAGTAGTAGTAGTGGTGGTGGTGGAGGTGGTGGTGGTGGTGTTAGTTGTAGTAGTACAAAAGGGAACGACGTTGGGCTAGTTGGTGTTGCGTGGTCGGAGTGGCAGTAACCACCACCACAACCATCACCACCATTCCACTCCTGGTTGTCGTGGTGTTACTGGTATAAGTTGTGGTTGCGTTAGGTGGCGGTAGTAGCCTTATAGTAGTGGAGGTCGTGGTGGGGTTACTATTAGTAGTACGAAAGGGAACGACGTTGGGATAGTTGGTGCTGCATGGGTTTAGTAGTAGTAGTAGTAGTAGTAGTAGTAGCAGTAGTAGTAGTAGCAATGTTTATGTCAGAGATAGAGTTTGCGGTGTAGGGGGGACAGGGTGAGAGGGCCCGTCATCATGTTCCAGGCAACGGCCAGGCCTCTCGTTTTGGCGGCGTCTTCCTCCATCTGGACGACTCGGAGTTGGAGATTCGGATCTGAGCTGTGCAATGCAGTTTCTCGCTCTTGTAAGGTGTTAATGGGAAACGGAGGTAACGAGCCGGTACGCTTTTCGCTGCTTATCATGGGGCACGTCCACACGATGTTGTGAAAACCGGCTCTGCGTGCGCCTAACTTACGTTCTTAATGAGAACTAACAGACAGTAATGCCAAGAAAAATATAGGGGATGTTAACAGAAGTAATTGTAATGTAAATGTTAAGAAAGAAAAGTGGACGAAAAGATAACTTGCCACCGGCAGGCACCGAACCTGCGACCTTCGAATAACACGTCCGATGCTCTACCACTGAGCTACGGTGGCGGTCATCCCTTCGTCCACTTTATAGGGTATATATGTACATTTAAACGTGGGAGCGTC
>JALIZH010011928.1:0-23922 GCA_030522465.1 Rhipicephalus appendiculatus
GGCATCGTCAAAATGACGAGTGACCTCGATAAAAGATGAGGCTACATATCAGAACCTAGTCATCGCCAAGAAGCCCGCCGTCAAATTAGCATAGATTACTGTAAAACGGCATAGTGATATATATGTACGGCTTGTGCCCTCTGTCCCTCTTTTTATTGGGCCTGCGAACGCCGTTCCTTTTTTTTTTTTTTTTTGAGGTACCAAGAACATTATGAAAAACAGCAGTGATGTAGACACAGACAAGGAAGTACACAGGATCAGTACACAGGACCAGCGCTGGTCCTGTGTATATTCCTTGCCTGTGTCTACGTCGCGCTGTTTTTCTCAATGCACAAGTACGAACTAGCTCGCATCAATACGCTCTTAACCAACTAGAACTCCAGCGGCCCTTATGAGGTGATACAAGCTTTGACTCGACAAAAGAAGTCAATGACCAAAGAGAATACAGTGAAAGTACAAAGTAATCAGATCTTATCTTCTGACATCTTGATCACGAGAGGCCGAGCCCCACGAAACGCCTAGTTGGTGACGTCAACTGCACCGCAGATATTGCGCTTGCAAACGCATCCGAACGGTCGTCGTCGCATTCCATTTCATTAATGCGTTCGCTCTTACACAGCCCGGATTACCACGCTGCTGCAACTTATTCGGCTTACAGTGAGAACTATCATGGATGTCAGACATAGCAGCTATCTGCGTTCCTCTCTGTTAAGCCTCTAGTTCATTAAAAAGAACATTCATTAGAGGCCACTCAGTCACGGGCGAGCATTAACTTAGTGTGCCCATACGCTAACCCAATTACCGATTCCTCTCTCGTAAACGAGTGCTCGTTCTTGGCTGTTTTGAAGCGCCAAGGCTTCAATGCAAGCTGTGGTACCAGACAAGAAACCTCTCCCTACCTGTGAGAGCAGCCAAAGCTAACGAAACCAGCGACGATGAAGCCCCTGGTTTGTCGGCGCGTTTCAGCAGGGGTAATTTGCTGATGAGTGACTCGTGTAGTTTTTTACTACCGCATCTTTGTCAAACAGCCCGTTAAAGTTAAGAAAAGCTGCCATGAAAGACCACGAGGAATATACCAGGAACATGCTGGGCTTGCCAAAAAATTTATTAGGCACTTTGACAGGCACATTCAGTTAGGCAGATTACAAGTCCGCTGAAGGCCACTTGATGGATTTTTTTTTCTTCAAAAATGAACTGCACATCACCTCTTATTGCCTTCGTGAACGATTATCAACCTTTCTGTGAGCACTAGCTCCCCGTCGTGATACGAATTCGTTGTGTCGCAACTGGCTGGGTGGGGCATTACGAACGCATATTATTATTTTGATTGAAATGGCCTACGGTGCATGGTCACAATTGTGGCTGCGGTAGAGAGTCGATTGGAGTTAATACATCCTATGTCAGCGCCCATCCTACCAAACTCAACGATGGGCTCTAACACCCCATGGACTCGATCTAAAGCTCCATCGACTCTCAGTACGATTGTTATCTCACAATGTCTATAGTTACATTATCATCCGTTCCGCTCAGTTCCGCAACACCACATTACCGACCAATGAACCAAGCGAGGAAGCTGCCGTCTCATATCCAAGACCACTTTTCTGAAATCAAATTGCTGGCAACTTGGCCTACGGTTTCCTGCATGCACAACGCCACAGAAGCCCTATTGAGTTTCTTGAGGTCGACCAAGCGCCACAGAGATTTCTGAACTACCAGACCGTGTTCATGTTCTGCGCGCTCACCCCTAAAATGTCAGCGGATAATTTTCGTAATACTCTTTTGTTCTTTATCTTATGCAGTCTATTTTCCCTCCACCGTTTTGGGTAGCCACCCGGGCGCATTGCTAATTAACCCTTGCCTTCCCTTTCGCTTCCTTTTTCTCGCTCATTCTTCGTTGTTCCCCTGACTTCTCTTTCTCCCATTTTCCCTTTCTCAAGTTGAGGGTTTGCAACCATCTTAGACTTTCTCACATGACGCTATTCGGTATTGTTTATCTTCAATGACTCGAAGGTCTTTATTTGCCTTAGTGTCTTCCCTGCCATCGTCGCTTGCTGAAATGTTTCCCTGTCCCCTCACGTTGGCACTCTTCCTTTTCTTTTCTTCTCTCTTCTGTCGTTCTTTTCTGAATTCTCCTTTGCTTCCCTTTATGCATTTGTAATTTCTTACACTATTTTTTATTTGACCCTCAATTGAACTCCCGTTCTATTTCCCCTGGTTTCTTGCATTCGTTTAATTTGTTTGTTTCTTTCTTCCTTCCTTTGTTCGTTCCTTTAAAAAACCATAGGTTCTCTTTACTAATTAACGGCGTGCGAAGACCTCACTACGGTTCAAGTCTCTGAGACAAGGAAGTCTTCCCTTTCATTGTGGAGGGTATTAGCGCCGGACTAGTTGAGTAATCCATTTAGTTGTCACGAGCGTAGCGATATAAAGCAAAGGGAGAGTCTAGAACTTCGCGGCAAAAGTAAGTAAAGGAATAGATAAAACAAGTAAGACAGGCTATGGAATGTTGCTCGGCCGATGCACTGCCTATATAAACTTCGTTCGTCAGGCATGCGCTCTACCACTTCGCTGCCCTGTCAGACCATCCATTCTCCACTGTCCAATCAGACCGTAAGACCGAAGATGGGACGCGATCAGTTTGTCTATTCCTGTTCGTTTCTTTCTTTCTTTCTTTGTTTTCATCTATCTATCTATCTATCTATCTATCTATCTATCTATCTATCTATCTATCTATCCCATTCATCTATTCATCTATCTGTCTGTCTGTCTGTCTGTCTGTCTGTCTGTCTGTCTGTCTTCTGTCTATCTATCTATCTATCTATCTATCTATCTATCTATCTATCTATCTATCTATCTATCTGTCTGTCTGTCTGTCTGTCTGTCTGTCTGTCTGTCTGTCTGTCTGTCTGTCTGTCTGTCTGTCTGTCTGTCTGTCTGTCTGTCATTCTCTTTTCTTCCTTTGTCTTCTTTTAGTCTCACATCGCCTCCCTCTTTCGTTTTGACAACAGCTTTGTGGCAGCGCGGCTGCACTCCGATTTCCAGCGTCTGCGTTAGACGTGCCATGATGGAAAAAAGAGTGGTGGACGTCTCCTAGTAGAGTACAGAAGCTCGCGCCTCTTCTGTAAGAGAAAGAAGAGAAGTGCTGTGCCAAGCATGACACGTGGCGGGAAGCACTGGGTAGGACGGAGTTCGTCTCGTGACAGCTAGGGTGCATGGAGGACGGATTGTTGTGAGAGACACGCATGCGCGAGATTCTTTGTTCATAAGTGCGTGTGTGGAAAAGGAACTGTGTCAGTAGTGATTGTATCTAGGCCACACGCCACCGCTAGGGCTTTGTGGCCCCTTTTCCTTGCTCGGCAGCGGCTTGGTAGAGCGTTCGTATTGATTATCGCGGGTGACAGCCCACATTGACCAAGCACCTTTATCACTTTCTTTCTTTTAAACCAACCATTTCATAATGAACTTATGGAATTAGCATTTTAAATTCGCTTGTTTAATTGCTTTTTATTTCCTTTCTTGTTTACGTCAGGGATATAACTGTTAAATTGATTATTTCATTAATTCATTCGTTTGTTCATCGCTGGTGTATCATTGTACTATCATTGACTCAGTTATTCTTCCTTTCTGTTGCTTCTTGCTTTTTTTTTTCATTTCATTGAATCATTGTATTATATTTCTTCCTGTCAATGATTCAGATATGAAATGGTCTCCCATTCCTTTCGTTTATTTATTTTTTTTTCATTTTATGAATAATTCATGTCTATGTATTCATTATTTCACTCATCAGTAAGTTCTTGGATCCACTATGTTGGCGCTACATTCACCTTGTGATGCATCCATTCTTTCTGTCACTCATTCTTACATTTTCTTGTAAAACGACGAGCTTTAGAATTTGAAGCCGCTCGAAAATGTTTCGCGTTTCAGAAAACTTGTGTAGAGGGAAATGTTTGCGTAATTTATTCGTGTCTTTATTTGCCTGCTTGGTGAGTTCATTTGCTCGTTTGTGCGTGCTAAGCCCGAAGGCAAATTTGATGGCACGCCGCGCAAAACACTTTGAAGCTTCCTGAGTCTGCTTCTTGCCTTTTGTTTTGCGCCGCCTCATCTCTCTTCTCACATTGTGTTTTGAGGTATCCGCTCCAAGCCTTCCTAAGGCTCTGGTTTGTTTACAGGCCCTTGCATCAAGAAATCAGTTAAATAAATGAAACATTGTAAGACAGGGTGATTGAGACTGTCCTTGCAACATGATGCCGTCAAGTGCACGCGAGCGCTGACTAGCTTTTGTGACAGCGCAATGTCGTGAAACCGTACCCGACAAGCGAGGTTGTGAGACGGTAAACAAGGAACGCTATTTCAAAAAAATCGTTACAGGCAGTCTCTATCCTTCACAGCCATCTGTCACTGCACAGCCGGGATTATTTCGAAGCAAGTACTTCGCATAGGCTGCGCCGTTCCGCCTTCATTAAAAAACGGGCCGAATGAGTTGTGTTACAAAGCAAGGCTTGAACTTCAGAAAGCTGCAAAACGGCTGGTGCGACGTTTCGTAAAACACGTAATAGAGAATTCGTAAGAGCCTGCTTCGTTGAGTTAATACTGCGTCTCTCTCAGCGATAGAAAATTCGTTTAATCTAGCGATGTTTAGGAATATACTTGAATCGTGGTACTCAAATGGGTGTGCTGATGGCTAGCAGAACGCTTGGAAGTGGTAACATGAGCAAGAGTGTGTTTGTCCGCGAATTGCAAAGACGTACAACTGGAAAGAGATGGCGAAATGTTATTCACCTTTAACATTACAGGAGCACTGACACAAAAATTTCGCACCTTGTTTTTTTTTTTTTTTGTTGCAATAGGTAGTTTATGACCCACTTATCACGGCTGGAAACCTGGTCTGCGCGAGTGCGCGACAGTTATTTATTTAGAGCCGTTTTTAGAGCGCCCAGTCGCAGTTTCAGTTTCAAAGAGCACCGAGCTAGGCAGGAGCAGTTCCGGTGGCAAGATAAACGCAGCTGGCCACGTGACCACGCAAAACTGTGATGTGGCGCCACGCGCGCGAGCGGGCGCCGCACTGACAGGCAGCACAGCCAGCACACTCAAAGCCGCAGGCAAGGAGGAAGGAATCGCAGGCAGCGCAAGCGCAAGGCGTGTGCCAGCAACCAGCCAACACAAACGCTTGACGTATAGTTTGTTTACATTGCCACTCCGTTGATGTGGGCGTCGCGGGCGCCTCCGCATCTCGATCAGTCGCGCGGCATGAACTTTAAAATTGATTTTAAATATGTTCTAGGCTAAATTTTCTCTTGATATTTCGTAGATGTTGTGTATGTCTCCACATAAATCTATCTCGCTCATTATCTCGCCTTCGAAATTTTGTGTCAGTGCTCCCTTTAATCTCTGACTCATCTGACTGAACAAATTTTATTTCCTTGTCTAAAAATTGTCTGAGGCTGCATATTAAAAGAATAAGTTGATCCCACACGAATATTACATCTTTTTTATTCAATTGCATGGACAACCTCGGCTGCTTCTCGCCGTCGGCGTCGCCGTCATGCCCCGTATATATATATATATATATATATATATATATATATATTGTAACGAGACGTGCGAATCAAGAGGTCTCACTGTTTACTGCAAACCCAAACCATCGCTCCTGAACGCAGCCATGCTTGTCCTCTTTTTTCTAAGACAAAACCACCGTGGCTCACACCCACTATCCCATCGTCTTTTTCTGCGTGTTTTCCCTGGCATCGATACAGCTGTTATCCAGATGCTACACTTTCCGCCCCTCCACCGCTGTCGGCTGAAGCACATGGTGAAGAAAAGGTTGCGTACAAATCTCGTGGCACATAGAGTTTCATGTCAGTGACGTGGGCTGGAAATACGCGTTTGGTGCGCTTGTCCTTCAGCTCAGCAATAGCGCTAAGACGAAATGTCACCGGCCCTAACTGCTTATCGACCCTGTAGGGTCCGAAAAATCGTGGCATGAACTTTTGACAACGCTTTGGTACACGCTGTGTGCGTCGAACTAACACGAGGTCTCCGACAAAAAACGGTGTAGATTGGCGCTGCTTTGTTAGTGGAGCTTGAGCTGCTTGGCTGTGTAGAATAGCTAGGCGTGCTCGGTGACGTGCTTGCTGAAGGAGAGCGGTAGTGTTTGCTTCTGACCCATCGGACTCTGCACTGGACAGATCAAAGCCGAGAAGTGACTCCTGGGGAAGCTTTGGTATTCTCCCGTATACAAGCTCGAAGGGGGTCTCTCGAGTAGTTTCTTGCCGTGACGTGTTCAGAGCAAACGCAGCAGACGCCACGAAGTCGTCCCAGTCATCATGCTCTGGGCTCACGTAGCAAGAAATAATGTCAGCCAGCGTTCTGTTGGTGCACTCGACCAGTCCATTCGTTTGTGGGTGTTCTGGTGAGGCAGCAGCTCGGCGGATTCCGTACTGGTGCAGCAATCTCTCAAAGGCACGAGACATAAATGGCGTGCCGCGGTCCGTGATCAACATTCGTGGTGTGCCATGGCGGAACACTATGCGTTCGGTCACGAAAGAAACAACATGAGTCGCAGAGGAGTCGGCAACTGCTTGAACTTCGGTCCACTTCGTTAGGTAATCGGTTGCGACTATCAGAAACTTATTGCCCCGCCGGGTGCGTGGTAGTGGCCCCAGATGATCAATGCCAATGACCTCAAAAGGGGCCTCCGGTAGCGGTATGCGTTGCAGATGTACTTGTATGGGATGAGATGGTGCTTTCCCTGTGCTGGCATATGGAGCAAGAGGAGTAGTCTGGCCAGCGTTTTCGTTTGGCCAAGGTGACCAGCCGCAAACGCGTCATGGCACATAAAAGAACAGACTGTCGTACACTTTGCGGCACGACAGGAAGCCAAGAAGAGTTTCTCGTGGTGCGATGACACAGAATACCATCACGAAGAGCGTAAGCAGCTTTCAACTTTTTCTAAGCGATGAATATTAGTAGGCAGTGCACCACACAGACGGCGAGTAATGTCCTCAACATTCTTGTCTGCATGTTGAGCTGCCCGAAGATCAAGAAGTGCGAGAGCTGGCGCTGGGGAATTCTGAGGTGCGGCGTTTCGAGACAGATAGTCTGCGTCCTGGTGTTGAGAGCCACTGCGATGGACGATTTTGAAAGAGTAGTCTTGCAGTTTCATCGCCCAACGTGCCAATTTCGCGCTGAGATCTTTCTTTGCTTGAAGCCAGCGGAGAGCGCTATTGTCGCTAACAATGGTGAACGACTTGCCGTATACGTAGGGCCTGAATTTTTCCACCGCCCAAACTACCGCGAGGCACTCCAATTCAGACGCATGGTACCGACTTTCAGGCTCACTTAACCGTCGACTAGCATAGGCGATGGGGCGTTCGTGGCCATCAGGGTCGGCTTGCAGTAAAACAGCTCCAAGTCCAAGACCGCTGGCGTCGGTATGGATGATTACGTGCGCGTCCTCCCGGTAGTGGGCTAGTGTGGGTGGCGACTGCAGCGCACCTTTAAGGTCGGCGAAGGCAGCTTCTTGCTCTTGACCCCAGTGCCATTTTGTACCCTTCTTGAGTAGTACATTCAGCGGGTTGCTGCGTACGGCAAAACCAGAGACAAAGCCGCGGAAATAGGACGCAAATCCCAAGAAACTTTTGAGCTGCTTAGCCGTAGTCGGAGGCGGAATGGTGGCCAGTGCGCTTACTTTGGATGGGTCAGGGGCTGAGGCCACAAGCACTTACAACATGGCCCAAATACGTCACTTCGGAGAAGCCAAAATAACATTTAGAAGGCTTTATCCGGAGATTTGCCTTTTCGAGTGCACTCAATACGAGCTCGAGCCTTCTTTGGTGCTCCTCGAATGTTGGAGCGTAAACGATGATGTCATCTAAGTACACCAGTGCCATGCTCCACTTTAAGTGCCCAAGAACGCGATCCATAAGCCTCTGAAATGTCGCGGGAGCTTTGCAAAGGCCGAAAGGAAGGCGGTTAAATTGATATAGGCCATCAGGGGTTATGAATGCACTTTTTTCTGAGTCTTCAGGATCTAGCTCCACTTGCCAGTATCCTGAGAGCAGGTCCAAGGTGGTGAAGAATTGCGCCCCGTGTAGGCGATCTAAAGCGTCGTCAAGACGAGGGAGGGGATAGACGTCGGACTTTGTGACACTGTTCAATCGGTGGTAGTCCACACAAAATCGAGTTGTACCGTCTTTCTTTTTCACCAGGACCACAGGCGAGGACCATGGGCTTGACGAAGGAGAAATAACGCCACGTTCGAGCATGTCTTCGACTTGGGCTGAGATTTCTGTTCGTTCTGCCAAGGAAAGGCGACGTGGATTGTGGCGGATGGGTGGATGGGAGCCTGTATCAATCGTGTGTCGCAATACGTTCGTGCAACCAAGTTCTTTTTGCGTAACCGCGATGCAGCTGCGATATTTCTGCAGCGACAACTGTATGCCATGTTTTTGTGAAGTCTAAGTCCGGGCCGAAGTGGAAGTCGTCCCAGTTAATTTGGTATTTGTTGCCAGACGAAGAATGCGCCGCTTGTACCGTGGCAAGGACAGCAGGTTGAGAAGTGGTAGTGCACTTGCCGAGAACTGTACCGGTCATCATCATCATCAGTCTGTCTACGCCCACTGCAGGACAAAGGCCTCTCCCATGTTTCGCCAATCAACCCGGTCCTGTGCTTTCTGCTGCCACGTTATACCTGCAAACTTCTTAATCTCATCTACCCACCTAATTTTCTGTCTCCCCCCTCACGCGTTTGCCATCTCTTGGAATCCAGTCAGTTACCCTTAATGACCAGCGGTTATCCTGCCGACGTGCTACGTGCCCGGCCCATATCCATTTCTTCTTGTTGATTTCAATTATGATATCCTTAACCCCCGTTTGTTCCCTGACCCACTCTGCTCTCTTCCTGTCTCTTAAGGTTACACCTATCATTTTCCTTTCCATCGCTCGCTGCGTCGTCCGCAGTTTAAGTTGAACCCTCTTTGTAAGTCTCCAGGTTTCTGCTGCGTAGGTAAGTACCGGTAAGATGCAGTGTACTGTACCGGTGTTCAGATGCAAATCGTGGTCGGACAAGTTCAGAACAAAGGTACTAAAATTCCCTCGTGAGCATGAGACAACAGCCCGTGGTGTGGCAAACTCTAACGACGGCCTAGAGCACAACAGAGGTTCGATTAAGATGTCGCCATCAAAGTTAGTCCCGCCATCCAAGTGAACAGGGACCCAGACAGCGGATCCGACAGGTATGGTGACCGATGACGCTAAGGTGACCTGCCACGACGCGAGTGGTGCAGAGTCTGGCGTTGACATTTTCGTCTTGTTGCAGCCCATAAACGACACAGCCGGTGTCGTCCGTCGATCCGACGGAAAGCTTCTTAGCTCACGGATTTGGTGCCACAGACGGTGAAAAACGCTTTGTAGCAGAGGACGACTACTCGTAGCCCATGTAAGTAGCTCCCTCGAAATTTCCGTAAAGTCAACGCAGCGGTCGTGCAACCACTTGCGCCACTGGTGTGTGATAGTCTCTGCAGGAATATTCGCTGTGCCCGGTATGACGCCAGCAGCGCTGTGGGAGGGGTTTTTCAGTGCCACAATGTAGTCCTCCCCCTTGAAATCCAACCGGAGTTCCATCGCAGAGCACCAGTTGCAGCCCAAGATCACAGGAGCGATCAGGTCGCGCACTACCACAAACGCCAGTCGTATCGTTTTTCCAAACACTGAAATTACTACACAGATCTCACCGAGTGGCTGCACGACAGTTCCATCGGCAAGAAATAGTACTGAAGGACCGGGGATTCTCTGGTCATCTAGCAGTGCGCTAGGTGGAAGGAAATCTTCACGCAAAAAGGACAGACTTGCGCCGTGGTCTATCAGAGCTTCAGAAGGGGAGCTCAGGTTACCCAGGTGCACTGTTACTTTTGGTATGCCTGACCATGTTCCAAGAGAGAAGAGGTGCGTTTGATTGCTGAGGCTAGGTGCTTCCTGTGGCGATTGTAGAGACGAGCTTTCCACCTGTGGAGCCTGTGAACTACGATGGGCGTAGTGGCCTACCTCAGGGCACTTGTAACACCACGACGCAGGTGAAGTTCGTTGTAAGTGGCTCGCAGCACTGTTGTAGCACGGGGAACCTTGTTGAATTGGCGCGGAGAGGCCGCGCGAAGCAGGAACCGGTGGCTCCACAACCTGGGCTTCTAGAGCAAGCGCCAGTGCTGCCCGAAGGTTAGCAGGACGGCCGAGGCGCACGACGGTCTGTGTACCACGGTCGGATATGGCATCGACGAACGTCTGGGTAGTAATAAGATCCAGCGTAGTTGCAGAACATCCTGCGAGCGCTTTGAATGATAAACGTTCGACTGTATCAGTGCCCAGGCAGCACGCCGGCATTGGACCGATCTCGGCCCAATGTCGGCTAACGTCGGCGGCAATATTGGCCCCATGTCGGCAAATCACGCTCGCGCTACTTTCACCCACATCGGTCCGATGTCGGCTAGCCGGCGTTGGGCCGATGAGGGCTAGCCGGCGTTGGGCCGATGAGGGCTAGCCGGCGTTGGGCCGACGAAGGCTAGCCGGCGTTGGGCCGACGAAGGCTAGCCGGCGTTGGAACGATGACGGCTAGCCGGCGTTGGAACGATGACGGCTAGCCGGCGTTCGACCGATGACGGCTGGCCAGCGTCGGTCCGAGACCGGCCTGCCGTTATTCAGCAGATGATGGCAAGCCGTCATTGGGCCTATGTAAGCTGGCCGATGCTGGCGTGGTGTCGGCCTCGCCGACTTCGGGAAGCCGCCGGTGCGACGGTTAGCACTCGTTATTATGGTAATTTACCGTGCGGTGAGTAAGGTAATATACTGTGCCGTTGTAGTCTGCACGTAGCCAGTTTAGATGGGGACACCGGCGGTGGTTGCTCGATGCCTACAGTAGCTTGATTAAAAAAGGCTGATACGCGTGTTATAAAGTGAAACAGCTGCGTGGCGACCATGCATAGTTCGGTATTCCTGTGATTACTGTACTGTAAGTCAGCAGTGCAAAAAAAAAACCTATTCGCAGCACAACGGCATTCATCGACTACCGTTGACGCCGTATTCGGTAAATACTTCGTAAGCAGAACGACCCATTTGGGGTCTTAGCATAGCATTGAGACCCAGAATTCTATGGAATCGTGCAAGGCTGAGAAGAAAAGCCAATATTGTCTCCAACACACCTAAAAGGATGAAAGTCCTGCTGCATCAATTACGCATACGTCTAGGTAATGAAGAAGCAACACATTTGCAAAGTGATAAACAGACATTTATTCACACATATGAACACACGCCAGCAGTTCCGGAATAATGATGCCATAAAGGAACACCTAAACATCTATAGATACCGTATCCAACATCTAAAACGATCCCACAGCCACCGTATTCCTAATGAAAAACACGACAATATGATCGAGAAT
Source organism: Rhipicephalus appendiculatus (assembly GCA_030522465.1). NCBI lineage: Eukaryota > Metazoa > Arthropoda > Arachnida > Ixodida > Ixodidae > Rhipicephalus > Rhipicephalus appendiculatus. The sequence continues at coordinate 11,427 of JALIZH010011928.1, forward strand.
GGGGTCAGGCGAAGAGTTATAATGTTATTCAAGGCACATTCAGAATAAATATTTAAAAACATAGAACGGGAAAAAATATGATTAAGAATTAACGAAGAATATCATAGCTACTTGTGTTTTGTGGACGATATCGCGCTTTGTGGCAATGACGGTGACGAATCACGAAACAAAAAAAATACTGGTGATGTAAACGAAAGAAGCCGGATTAAAGATGTACCCGAAGAAAACAAACATCATGTTAGGCGGCCCGGCGAGAAAGGGAGATTACGGGTGGCAAACAGACTAGAAGTGCATGTATAAGTCTAGTTACTAACAGAGGAGCCCCCTCCCCCCACCCGATGTTTATCAAATTCACCGAAAAGTAAGGTTGGGTTGGTTCGCAAACGTTAGTCCATCGTAACACATGACTGGAAATTAAATTACCCCCTATCCTTTAAGTGGAAATCACAATTCTTTCACTCATAACTTATGGGACAGAAACATAAATAAACTACAGCACGCGACCTGAAAAACGTTGCGAGTGGTGCCGCAAGGTTCCATATACTGTACATCTAAACAAGGTAGACACACACGCAGGCATTCCTTATCTCAGGGTAAGAATGTAACGGAAAAGAAGCATGCATGAATACCTTTCACGCATGGCTCTTGGATCGGTAAGAACACGAGCGAATAAAAGGCATAGTCAATAGCGAACGCACGATAAAGAGAAACATCTGTCTGGACAGACGTAAGAGCAGTCAAGACGTGTCCTTAAATGAAGCGAGCGAGTCCGATGTGGAAGCACGTAGCCACTGGCTGCTAGCTGCGGTGATCTTTGCCGAAAACAGCGCTGGAACCTTGCCGCGTATCCGTCTCGCACACGTTTTTTACTTTCCTCCGCACATGTCCACACACCGACACTTCTTGAAGAATTCTGCTGGCAGGGACGAAAAAAGCCTTCTCTCGCTACAACTTATCCTTCCATCGAGCTGGCTACCCTTCCCTGCCTGGTCAAGCAAGTTTCGCGACAATGGTGGTGGTGGTTGTGGTTCGAAGAAGGAAAAGGCGCCTAATTTCTGCAGCCCGGTCGGGAGCACGGCGCAGCGCCTATGGGACAATGACGCGCCGAACGACAGGAGTAAAGGCGTGGGGGGGGAAGAGGGGTAGAGCTGGAAGAAGACGAAAAAATGCTGACTCTCCCTTCTTAGGAGCACGGCTCAGCCTCCGACAGTAGTGTGCGCCCCCCTCCCTCCCCTTCCCCCCCCCGTGTCCTCTCCCCCCTCCACAGCATGTCGTCTGTGGGCTAAGTGGATTTTTCAATGCATCGCTTGTTCCAAGTGTCGCTACGTGAAAACTTTCCGTGACCATGTTGTAACCGCATTTTTTATCGTATTTCCCGTGCAATAACAGTAACATTAATGAAATCCAAAGTTTGACGGAATCCAGTTTGGTCGGGAGGAGGCATTGCCAAAGAAGAAGAAACGCTGACCACAATAAAATCAATTTAAAACAAATTAAACGAGACATTTCGGCTCCCACACGGGAGCCTTGTTCAGTGAAGTTCAAAAAAAAAAATCTCTCCCTTCTTAGCAGCATCTATTTTTTTTTTTGAACTTCATGAACAAGGCTCCCCGTGTGGGAGCCTGGGAGCCGAAACGTCTCGTTTTGTTTTAAATTGTTTTATTGTGGCCGGCGTTTCTTCTTCTTTGCAGTGGTAACATTAAATGCGACTGTTTCTAAACGCACGTGGGAAGCAATCGTTGAACGAGATCTTTACTTCAAAATGATAGGTATGGGACAAAAAGACGGCGATGAAGTGAAAACACGAACTGACAAACACGTGTCAAACACGTGTTTTATGTTCGTTAACGATTGTTTGTCTTGGTGGGCTAGTAGATTTGGAAGGTTTTTACCGAAAAAACGTGTCTACACTTCTTCCCGGTCTTTCTTGTGCCATACCTATTTTTCTCAAGTAATGAACAACGAGCTCAGCAACACTCCTTGTTGAGCTTTTACTACTTTCACAAGGCAAAATTATGTGACATCACTGAAGCAAATGCGTTTGTTACGCTTGACCACAACATGCGCGTGTGTAAATACGTGCACACCCACAGACAAGAAACTATTCGTGCAGTTTATAAGTACTCACACCATGCGGTCAGCGGCTGAAAGGATGTAAAGGATATAGCGCTAGAAATATGATGTAAGGCACGGTTTATCCACAGATTTAGTATTCACATAAAACTTCTTCCGCTAAATGTATTCCTGCTGGAATGATTGGGCGAATCCTGATGCTGGATATATCAGTAAGGTCTACCGAACAATGGCAAAAACATTTATGAAAGAGTTGGACTTTGAATGTAAGTTCAGTTTTTGTAGCGTTGAACAGCTCGTCAACGAAATGGCCATGTAATCTGAGTGAGTCTGAAGGCCGCTTTTTGGGTAGAAAAGCCACAGTGCCAGTGATACCTGTTAGTTAATGTCCTTGCAGAAACTAACAAGAGGATGCAAGCTATTTACTCGGCGTTACTTCACGCCCCGAATAGTACATGCGGCATTAGCACGATACAATGCATGCATGCACTTTCTTATTTTTGCTAGTGCACCAATCCATGTAGCAGCTTTCTGCAGCTTAGGCGTGTAATATTCAAGCGCTTAATGCTCTATGGCATTACAAGCTTGTGTTCGACGTCGACGTACAGTAGATTGCCAACATGTCAGCGACGGTTTTATTTAGCCGCTCGGTGAGGCCATTCGTCTGCGTATGATATAGTTGCGGTTGTCCGTCGGTGACTTGTATGTCAAGATGGTTTGCGTTATTTCCGCCGTGAAATCCGTACGTGTCAGTGACGACGACTTCTCTAGCGCCGCGACGCAGGAGGACGTTCTCAACAGGGCAATATATAACTGTCTGAAGGAAGACAAGAAGGTATTCCAGCTTCGTCGATGAAAGCTAACCAACAATTGACTCAGCCAACATTACTTTAAGAGCGGCAACAACACGGGAAAAAAGGCCCAATTCTGCCTGCGAAAGCCTTGAGCTGCCGATATCAGTTGAAGCATCTGATACACGGCAGAATGACGGCAAGCTCGGCCCAATGTTGCCGGTGAAAGCCATCGGCTAAGCCGATATCGGTGGAAGTACGGCGGGACGCCGGCAAACTCGGCCCAATGTAGCTGGTGAAAGCCATCGGCTAAGCCGATATCGGCGGAAGTACGGCGGGATGCCGGCAAACTCGGCCCAATGTTGCCGGTGAAAGCCATCGGCTAAGCCAATATCGGTGGAAGTACGGCGAAACGCCGGCAAACTCGGCCCAATGTTGCCGGTGAAAGCCATCGGCTAAGCCGATATCGGTGGAAATACGGCGGGACGCCGGCAAACTCGGCCCAGTGTTGCCGGTGAAAGCCATCGGCTAAGCCGATATCGGTGGAAGTACGGCGGAACGCCGGCAAACTCGGCCCAATGTTGCCGGTGAAAGCCATCGGCTAAGCCGATATCGGTGGAAGTACGGCGGGACGCCGGCAAACTCGGCCCAATGTTGCCGGTGAAAGCCATCGGCTAAGCCGATATCGGCGGAAGTACGGCGGGAGGCCGGCAAACTCGGCCCAATGTTGCCGGTGAAAGCCCAACATCGGCTGAAGGACGGCAAAATCGGCCCAATGTTGCCGGCGAAAGTCAACGGCTCCGCCCATATTGGCTCCATGCCGGCAACGACGGACCGTGGTTGGGCCGCCCACAGCCGCCTTAAAACCAATATCGGCTCGACGTTGTGTGCTGCCTGGGTGAGGTCACGGAGTGTGGCTTGCCCTTGGCGCAGCGTTCTCAATTGCGCGATGTATACTGATCGGAATGGGGCGTCCCCAAACCGAGCCTCGAGCGCACAAACTAAGTCGTTGTACGTGGAACGGCCGACACATGGAAGACGATTCAGTAACTCCGCTGCCGTAGAACGGAGTTGAGCAACCAGGACGAGGAGTTTTTCTTCTGATGTCCAGCAATTAAAAGAGGCAACGGATTCAAACTGGATCCGAAAGGCTGCCCATGACGTGCTACCATCGTAGGTAGGCGGGCGCAATGACATACGACCTGTACCTGAAAGGTGGTCCGCAAGCTGAGGCGTACGTCCTGTGGGCATCTGTTCAGCTGGTGGTGCAGGTCGTGGAGCAGCAGTGGAAGGCGACTCGAGTGTAGCAACACGGGCCGCGAGGTCCGCAAGGAGGTTGGCCGTGGCGGAGAGCCGCTGTATGACCATGGCCTCCACGAAGAGAAGGCGCGTGTCCAGCTGGTCTCCAAAGGCCTCGTACGGATGGCTGAAGTCCGACGCAGTTGCAGGGCTGTCTGCGGTGCGAAACGACAGGGGGGCCGTAGCCGGTGCAAGAGTTAGCCGTACGTTCGCAGGCATCGGGCTGTGAAGCGGGCGACCGTGGAGTCAAGTCTTGCGAGTCCGGCTGGTTTCGGGGAAGCATGGGTGAGCACCGCTGCCACCAAATGTAACGAGACGTGCGAATCAAGAGGTCTCACTGTTTACTGCAAACCCAAACCATCGCTCCTGAACGCAGCTATTCTTGTCCTCTTTTTTCTAAGACAAAACCACCGTGGCTCACACCCACTATCCCATCGTCTTCTTCTGCGTGTTTTCCCTGGCATCGATACACCTGTTATCCAGATGCAACAATATATATATATATATATATATATATATATATATATATATATATATATATATATATATAAATAATGTAACGAGACGTGCGAAGCAAGAGGTCTCACTGTTTACTGCAAACCCCAAGCATCTCTCCTGAACGCAGCCATTCTTGTCCTTTTTTTCTCTACGACAAAACCCCCGTGGCTCACACCCACTATCCAAGCGTCTTTTCCTTGGCATCGACACAGCTGTTATCCAGATGCTACACTTTCCGCCATATACAATAGCCACGAAGAAAGATATTGTCCGACGCCCAGAATCGAACGGGCGACCTCTCGCTCCGCAGCGCGCGGCGTTAACCGCTGAGCCACTAAAGTGCACGTCCTTTGGCATAGTAACGGCGAGCTATTTATATATACCATTTACCGCTGGCGTTACGCCGATATCGGGAGGAATATCAACGTATTCGCAGCATTACCAACGAGATGGCGCAAAGGGCGCGCTCGGCGCGCCGCTCCGATAAGTGTGTATTTTGCCCTATGGTGCGTGGTCGCCCGTGCGCGCGCGCACATATCTACGTTGGTGGTGGTGGGGAAGGCTTGTACGTTTTGGGCTTTCACCGGAGTGATGTCGTTGTAGTTACAAAGCGCACGAAGACCACTTCGCTCGCTACCAAGTCCCCGTTTGCGAAAAGAGCACGCTGTTCAAACACAGTGAATTAACAACTGTAACGCAATTTAGTTCGCGCTCATCCTGTGCATACCTGTGCGAATACGTTGGGTGCGTCCTTTGAGTTTGAGCAGTGCGTTGAGTGTTGAGCTGGGAACGTTGTTAGTTCGCGCCCATCCTGTGTGTTTTTTTTCGTGTGTTATTTCTTCTTGAGCAGCGCGCTGCACGTTTCGATCTGGTTGCCGTTCTTCGCGTGACATTCAAATTTGTTGCTATCGCATTCATTGCTTCGCCCTTGCGGCGAAACTGACTTTTTTATTGTACGCGATACTCCTAGTATTACGAAAGTCCTCCTACACGCATTGTTAGTCATGGTCACAAGTTATTGCTTTGACCTTTGTCTGTCATCCAACTTTGCTAAGCGACCATGGCTAACGGCAATTTATTCCTGCCTTTCTTACAAATCCACTCACTCAGCGACTCACTCCCTCCCTCACAAGTGACTCACTCACTCACTCACTCACTCACTCACTCACTCACTCACTCACTCACTCACTCAATCACTCACTCACTCACTCACTCACTCACACACCCACAAATTCACTCACTCACTGATTTACCCTACAAATTCTTCCTTGACTTACTGTTTAGATTCAGAGAGCAACTATGCGAACGCTGCTAAACCATGTCGGAGCGAAAAAGAAGAAACAAAAATTGTCGTGCAGCATTTTCTATGATGTGCGATGGCCTTTCAGTGCTGAATCGCAGAAATAAAGGAAGGCGAAATCCACACGCACCCCAAGTGGAAGCTGCGCGAACTGCGTAGCATTGATACGCCCATTTTGCCCTCCGGTTTATGTGACCTTTGCTGCAGTTTTCGTGAGATTATGCAATGTTTTCTATCCGTCCGTGTTTAGTTTCTTGTGCTTATGATAATTTTTGTTGATGAACTATTTCTTTAGTTTTATGGTCTCCTTTCTACTGCATTCTACTTCGCGCTGTTCCCAGCGCGGAGCGTCGAATCCCCGACGCTGGCATTTTGCCTCCGTTTCTCTCTTCCAAAGATCTGTGTCTAAGTGCCAAAGCTGGCGTTTCACTGTGGCGTCGCTGGTTCGGACAGATGAAGCGCTAACGCTGGCGTTCCAAAGCTGCAGCCCGCTCTTCATATGTGCATCAAATGTGGTACCTGCGAGACCCTAACTCCAGACGTAACACTGCGTGACAGCAACAAGGGACATGGGATGACGACAGGGCAGTGCCTTGAACTGCTAAGCTGTTTGGAGCTTAGAATTTAGTTTCAGTAATGTTGGTGTACCTTAGGCTCTCTCTGGTGTCATCTTTCAGACGTTGTTTTCTACAACGAGCATCAGCGTACTCCCACTTCATTATTTTGTGCACTGCTTCCAGAAAGTTTCATCCTGACGGCCTTCTGCTACAGATAGCAGACAATGCGTGGGACCAGGCGACAGTTAGCTGGTTATTCTGCTTATCGTTCCACGTCGCCTGCTTCCTTCTGAAACAGTGCAGACGACGAAGTGCAAAGTGCACGCACTGCGCATGCACAAGGAGGGAGGCACTTCAGAGCGAATTTGTGTGATTTATCGAAGCCGTTTAAAGTTTGCAGCCGGTAATTTTGCGACCCACCACGCGACGCGTAAATCACTGGAACAGACAATGCTTCTGAAAGGGGCGTTGAGTTTAAGCGCAGCACAATTCACGGCTGAGTTCGCGAGAAAAACTCATTCAAAACCCACCATTTCTTTCACTGAATTTCATTCGTCTTGCGTGCAGAGGGCACTAAACTACGAATAAGTTAAACGCTCGGGTGCACACTGCGCATGCTTTGTGTATAAGCTGACTCTCCCCCTCTCAGCTTACTTTCAGGCACACGGAGCGAAATTCAAATCAATAGCAAGATCAGTTTCCATTGTGGGAATGGGTGTAAAGTAACACGGTGCTCATTATTGCAACACGCTATGAAAATGAATCTTTAATGTTGAGTTAGGTAGTGCACTTTCCTATTCAGGAAACTTTGCGTGCCTTGCGTTAATATGTGTTAGTCGCTAATATCGCTGGTAAATTCATATAGTTTGGGCAGTGCAAACTCGCGTTAACAATTCATTTTGGTCAGAAGCAACTTTCGGAAGCATTTTTTTTCTCTGAAGAAATTCGGAGTACAAAGCAATTTACGCAATATTGAAAGCCGGTATTTCGTTCTTATTTTTCAAGAGTACGAATAATTAATTCTCCAATGGTTCATGGAGGTTTGCGGTACAGTTCAGTACAAATGATCTTGAAGATAGCTATAATCATTGTTCAACAACCAAGAATAATGTCACAAGAATATTGATAATATGCTAATGAAGCGTAGATGCATCAATAATTTTATGCATGTGTTGGCTTACAATTTTACCTCATGGCAGCAAAATTTCACCAAGACAAAGCAAAGGTAAGGACGAGATGTCTTGTTTTATTTTTTCTGTAGTTTTAAGACAAAATAAAATTTAGTCTGATATCGGGGGTTCTTCATGCCGAAAGCGCGACATGGTTATGAGGCACGTCGTAGTGGAGGGCTCCGGAAATTTAGGAAATCTGCTGTATTTACCTTGCGCTGACAGCACACAGATCAAGGGCCTCTCTCATTGCGCCGGAGGCGAAATGCGACTGCCACGGCCGGGAAGGCCCTTGATGCCGGTGATCAAACTCACGCAATATACATTGATTTTTTTTAAAGCTTTCGACACTGTGTCAAATTATAAACTGCTAAATAAGCGCACTGTTATTCTTAAAAACGAATCATTAGTAAACTGGATTTCTTCTAATCATATGGTGCATTAAACCTATCCAATAGGTCTCAATACGTACTCTTCAGGTCTTCTCATTCCTCCACTTGGACTGTAACGTCTAGCGTGCCCCAAAGTTCAGTATTAGGCCAAGTACTCTTTCTGGTTTTCATTGATGATCTGCCAAGTAATATTCCTGCTAAAATCCGCATGTATGCTGATGATCGTGTTTTGTATCATACGTTTAAAACTCCTCACGATCAGATCATCTTTAACGATTCATTTGCATCATTTCAATCATGTTGTGACACTTGGCAAATGCGAATCGACTTCCGGAAAACGGTATCCATGTCATTTACCAAGAGTTCTTCTCCCTCTCCGTTTACCTATTCGTTTAATGATTGCCCTCTTGGAAAAGTTTCACAATATAAATATCTACGTCTCCTTTTCACTCAGAATTTCTCTTGGTCTCCTCACATTGAACTCACGTGAAACAGTGCGCTTAGAAAGGTAGGCTACCTGCAACGCACATTACTCGGATAAATGCAAAAATGTTCCAAAAGCCGGGTGAGTTCATAGTTCTAAAATTGACCTCGAGCGAAGCATCAATAGTCCTTATTCGTCGAGTCACGGTAACTATCGTTTATTGGACAGGACTTCCGGGGAATGCAGTTGCGTTTCCCTAGTTTTCTACGAAATTCGCTAAGCGTGTTTTTCTGGAAATGTGGACAGTAACCGCACTAATTCATTCCACTTGGAATCTCCTCAAGCAGTGAACTAGGTACGCACAGAGCTCCCGTTAATTTTTATTTTAACAGCTATACTCTCACTCTGACCTTGGGAAAGCATACATGAACAGCAGAACATTGCCTTCAAAGCAAAAGCTACCTGCGCCCGAATGGATTTGTAATGTTGAGTTTGGCTTTAACCATGTTAGACTAGATGTGGAATGCTATTGGGTCAAGTTGTGATCCAACCATTCATCCATCCATCCATCCAACCTTCCGTCCGTCCGTACATTCTTGCACTTCTTTTCTCTTCCTGCAGATTTCCCCCCAAGGACGCTTTCTTTTCCCGAGACTTGTATGTGCTCCTGCGAGGCTTACTTCTCCTTTGAAAGACGGTGGATGCAGTGGTGCACGCTCTGCAGCAGAACAAAGGAATACCACCGGTGTGCACTCGAAGGAGCTGAAGTAAGATTCTGACAACGGGGAGATGCGAGCAGGCAGTCTTGGTTACACAGAACAATAGGGACGGCACAAGCTTAGAGACTAAGTGGTGGCAAAAAAAAAAGAATCGCAACAATCCTTGTACCATTGTGAACAAGATGAGGAAAGTTTTCCGATAAGACGAAGCGGGAAATATCAGAATAGCTGGGGTCCCTCTGAGGGTTTGCAGGAAAGAACAAATGTAGATGCGTCTTTTTGGGACAGTCGAGATTACAGGTAATGCTCTATCATAGGTAGAAAAAAAGGGGCGAGGTATAGAACGTCTGTCTGAAGCAATAAATCTGCCGATCGGTCGCAGCGGCGACAAGTGCAGTGCAAACAAAGCCAAGAAGAGGTGTATCACATACTCCCGAAATAAATCGACCCATCGAAACTCTACAAAGGCCAAGGTGCGAACCAGAAAGTTTATTCACTCTGACCAGTCTTTTAACCGCTTGATGGGTAAGGAAAAGCGATTCTCTTTATTTATTTCTTTTTATAGCTACAGTTTCGTGCAACGCTGTCGACTGGAAGGAGCTCTGTACCTAGTCAAGGCATAGGTTGCTTAGAAATGTTGCTTTTGTGATCGAGATTACGATACTGCGTATTCGTTGTTTATCGCCGCGTGGTATTGACGTACACATAAATGCAAGAACACAGGCCTTTAGCATTTCGCCTCCATCGAAATGCAGCCGCCGCTGGTAGGATTCCACCCAGCGACCCTCGTGTCAACAGCCAGGCACCATGACAACCGCGATACCACTGCGGCGAGTTGTACTTTCATAGACAAACACTTGTGCATGCATGCATGCATACATACATACATACATACATACATACATACATACATACATACATACATACATACATACATACACACACACATACATACATACATACATGCACACATAGATGCATACATAGATGCATACACACATGCATACATACATACACACATGCATACATACATACATACACACATGCATACACACATGCATGCATACATACATACATATATGCATACACACATGCATACACACATGCATACACACATACATACATACATACATACATACATACATACATACATACATACATACATACATACATACATACATACATACATACATACACGGTGGAAAGCGAACAGCCTTTGCGGCACCTTCTCGCAGCAGTTGATGACCGTCTAATCTTGGGCGCATGAGCACGCGCTCGTCGAAAACAGGCGTTTATCCGCAAAATCTGGGTTCCACCTTTACTCTTCGCCGGTATACATTTTTCTTCCATTTTCGCCCATAAACTTCATTTGCTGACAAGCGGAGAATCTACATACATTTATGGGAGAGGGCGTCGCGGAGGCCATGTTCCTTGTTTTACGATGATAGGGAAGTGGAAAGAGACAAATGAAGAACCCGTGTGAAAAAAAAAATACTTTGTAGGTGGTGCACCGGTGCGAATGCGCTCTATTTCTTGGTCTAATGTATGAGGAAAAAAAATAGAAAACAAAACTGAAACGATTCTTTCTTTTTTTATCCTGAAGCTATGCTGACCTCCAGCACGTAGATGTTCTGGAAACATCAGACCAACTTGAAAAGACCCACAGCGAGCGCTCCAAGTAATATGTGAATCGATTTCAAGGCTACCGCGGTCTCTCAGCTTGCTCTTCTCTTTTACTGTCTGCTCCTGAACACAATAACGCGTTTGTACTCCTTTGCTTTTTTCTTCTTTTTTGCAAATGTTACCTTCCTTGGTATTTGTATGTTTTAGATGGAGCTGCCATTTTTTTCGCGCGTCTACCTTTGCTGCACTATCACATTAGGGGACGTAGCCTGATGCTGTGTATTTCATTCTCCGTGTGCTGTCGTCATCCTAATAGTAACAGTAGTAATGGTAGTTGTAGCAGTAGTAGTAGTAGTACTAGTAGTAGCAGCAGCAATAGTGTCGCACACTTCACGCGATCAAAGAGGACTGAATAAATAAATAAATAAATGAATAAAACAACATAATAATCATGATAATTGTGATGCTTTTTCAAATAAATAAAACAAAATGTTACTGATCATAATGATGATTTTCTACCGAAAGTCATCATCATCCCCATTATTACAGCTTCACTGATGGACGATTTCTACGGAATGGAAGTGGCTAATTTTTTATGCAAGTTATATAGTGTGGAGCAATACTGGAAGGGGCTAATATTTTGTAAGTTATGTAGTGTGTAGCAATACTGATAGTTGGGCTGGTTGGCAATACATTTTTGTTCAGGTTTACAGCACTCAAATTTTAGGGTTACCCTGTAATTATAACCCCGTAAAATTTAACATGAAAATATATATGTACATATTGCAGAGCTGCGTTATCGCCTGAGTGCTGTCCTCACCATCACGTTATTTTACTTCAGGAGCACCCTTTCTCGGCGTTGCTCTCAAGGCCTTCCTACACTATCTTTCTTGAAAAATCACACCATCTCCCGCTAAAGGGAACCATGTGTAGATGTGAAGCAGCGGGCGCTAACGCTTACACTGGCGGCGGCGTTGACGCTGGCGCTCATCGCAGCGTTGCGCAGGAGAGAAAACTGGGGAGGCGCAAAGCAGGCAGTGATGGAGCAGTGTTTCCCCTACTGGAACATGCCAATCGCTGCTAATGGGCAATGAGAGACAGAAGACTCCGACTGGACACAGAGACCCGCACTCCGCTTTTAGTTAACGCGCACGCTGCGAATTTTTATTGTTCAACAACGCACGGGAGAAATCTTCCCCCGGCACCACCTTGGAGGTCAAGATCCATTGCTATATATACGGGATGGCCAGTGAACGGTTGTGCAGCGCGAGCAGTCGGTTTTTTCAACCAAGAAACTCGCTAGCAGACGCTGCCTGCGTCGGCGTCGCGAGGCGAGAGAGGGGGGGAAGCGGAGGAGAGGGAGAGAGAGGGGGTGACACGCATGCGCAGTGGGAGTGTGAACGCCGTGGGCAGGGATGCGTAGAGGAGAGAGGGGGGGCGTAGGAGAGGAGAGAGAGGGGGGACGCGCATGCGCAGGGGGGAGTTAGACGCCGCGGGCAGGGGATGGAGAGAGGGGGGAGTGTAAGAGGGGAGAGAGGGAAGGGAGGCGCATGCGCAGTGAGGGGTGTGGTTGCCGTGGGGAGGGACGCCTAGAGGGAGAGAGAGGGGGGGAGAGGGAGGTTTTTTATTTTTATTTTTTCTTTAACTGTTT